>CM042447.1:13028106-13155606 GCA_023631565.1 Gymnocephalus cernua | reverse complement strand
TTCTGGCCGTGGTGCTCTTGGCTACTCTGTCTTTGGCTTGTTTTTTTTTCTTCAAAAGAAAATATCCACTTTTCAGAACTCTTTTTTTTATTATTTTTTTTTTTTTCTTCAGAATGACATCTGGTGTAATTCTGACAATCTCGATGTATTCTGCTGATGTAAGAGTTGGGTTATTAATGTGGAAATTCTTTTAGACATCCAGGTTTACAATATAGCACGTTTTTATAGTAATCAGAGAAATATTGAGCAATTACCATTACTGTAGGCAATTATTGTTTTTCACAATGGATGTTTCATAATTAGCCCCTTCAACAACTATCCTTCAACTAATTAAACTGCCTGCTTTAGAATGAGCTTAATTGGTAGTGCAGCTGTCTGTCCTACTGCCAGGCACAGACAGTTAGATGATCACTCTGACTGGAAGCCATAGGGATGTAAAGCGGAGGATCATTATCCCACTCCAGTATATTATTGTTCACCAAGCTTGCACAGAAGGCTGTCAGTGTCAGTTTTCTCTTCTTCTTTTTTTTTTTTTTTATAATGAACGGTCCAACAATTTATCTTGTGAAGTCAGAACTTTCTGCTTCATTAACAACTCAACTATGGATTGCTTTTAAAAGGCTTTTGAAAAACGATAACAAATAGTAGCCTAGGAGAGTTGTACCATAACGTGATGTTGCCTTTAACTCCCTATGAGTCCTTCCTCGCATTAATTATTTCAGTGTCATTTAGGCCACAGCGAGATACTTTTGATACATTTGTTCTCTAAGTTTTTATTAAAAATAGGAAGACATGTTAAATATATTTCTGCTTGAGTCATGGTTCACAGCTTCAGATGACCTATTCCGGATTTTATTTTGTGCATAAATGGGCCTACCTTTCTTATATTGATTTTGCCTTGTTTATTCTCCTAACAAACATTTTCTGTCCTTATTCATGTGGGCGTGTGCAGGACAAGTGAACTAAAGTCCATCTCCACTTAAAAAGCAGACTCTTCTGTTAAGTGTTGGGCTGTGTTCTTTGCTGCTGTAATGACCCAGTTTCACCTCTTCACAAATACAACAAACCAGAACTGAATCCACAATACAGCAAGCACATGCTCGGCACCCCCGGCCCACTTATTTACCAGAGCAGCCCTTGCACCAAAAGGAGGCAGTCTGCTCTATTATCAGTGGCGGCTGGATGTGGTAGGCGTTTGGTTTCAAACACCTGTGGTTTGCCTGATGATTCCCCTGTGCTGCTTATTACACTGCAAACCTGAAAAAGCACATAAGTGGAAGACTGAGGAGGAGAGAGAGAAATCAGTGAGAGGAAGACAGATGTAGAGTTAGAAATTTGAGCAATGTAGGTAGGGAATAGAAATCTCATCAGCTCCTCCACTTCTCACTTTCTCTCTTGGTTTTACCAGCAGTAGAGGCAGACAAGCCCTGCAGTCAATTGCAGGTGCTAGTCAGACTATAAATGGAGCAAGGATGTAATGTTCCCCTTCCAGGAGAATACCAATGAAATTCAATTTCAGTAATATGTTGAATACACCACAAACAATAAAGTATGTCTTTAGACTTGCAGACTGGACTCATGTCTGAACTTTTGACTGCTAATAGACGTGGATAGAAGTATAATACCTTTTAGTCAGAATGAAGTTAGCATTTTCTCGTAGACCCTGGCTGGAAGTGACACTGGCTTAGAACTAAACTTTTTTTTTTGTGTGCCACTTTCTTAAAATTCGATTACCTGCCATGCAGATTTTCTAATGAACTAGCTCTAAACAATATTATTATACACCTGTCGCCTAGCTTTCCATTCTCACATGGCACATATATGCAGTTTGCAATGATAATGGACCACTCAAAATGTGTAGTTATTTTCACAACAGTGGGTCCTTGATTTAAGACAGAGGTAGACAAAGGCAGGCTTCTCATTTCCAGGCCATCACTGTTTATTTTGTAGGCTAAAACTATCCGATTTTATTAACTGTAGCTAGCTAGCTAATCAAGCTAATGTGAGTCCCACGGGTTGGTTAAAAAACGCTGTCTCTGGTTGTTGTTTTTCAAATTTCAAGCTGACTTGTTTTAAAATGAGAAGTGTGTGAAGGGGTCTGAAATATGCACTTGATGGCTACATACATGTCATATCATGCTAAAAGACAAGTTATCAGGCTAAAGCTGCATTTCCCAAAGCAAAAACCTCACCAGTCAATGATCCATAAGGAAGACATGGAAACAAAGGAACAACTTTGTTGTATTGCTGTATAGAGCTTGTTTGTCCAAGTATGATATGGTTAAATGGAAGGTCAGACTTGTATTTTATTGTAATATTACTCTGAAGAGCTTCTTAGCTTATATTCCTCGTTAAGAAAGACAGAGTAAAGGCTTTAATAGACGGAGTGAGAAATAATTCAGGTGTGGCGACATGGGATAACTTGGTCTCACCTATATTGCATGAAACTAGTGCGGAGCTATTGACCTCCATTGGAATGAGCCCTTTCTCCCTTGTCTTACAGTCCAATTAGGCATTCACTGTTGACTGTCGGTGGAATTAGCTTTGTCCTTGACTGACAGCGAGATTGGCTGTGTCCTATTGATCTACAGCACTGCAAACCTTTCCTCACTGATTTACACTTTAACTGCCTTAACTGCTCTATGATATAATACATCTCCTGAATACTGTGGACACTTAAAGTACACTCTAGAGATGGATTTTAGGAAAAGCAGTTGTCCATTAATATCGCTCATTGATTTGATATCAACTTAACACAGTGAAGAAGATGGGAGCTAAGGGGGATTTTTTTGTTTTGTTTTGAGACTGCTAAAATGTGAATTTTAGTTTAAAAGCCCTTCCTATAATCCCAGAGGAGTGTAATGACTCACCATCCTGCTCCCTATCTGGTACAACACAGGTGTGAACTGGCCTATAAATGGTATTGTTACACCTGCTGTTCCCACCAGCAATGACAGGACATGACATCATACAATGGTGGCCCACTCAGCTGTTCTCACAGTGGAGTCTCGCATGCTGCTCGCATCTCTCCTGTTTTCACAGCTTTTTGTCGCTCACTCCTCACGTTCCTCTCTGTCATACTGATGTTCTCTTTTTTTTCTTCAGCTCAACCTCTCCGTCTCTTGCTCTCTCAACCTCAGTGTCCCTTATAAAATTTTGCTGCCCTTTGCTTGCCAGCGGTGAATGTTGAACCTGAGACACAAGTGCAATAGACCTCTAGGGCATTGGAGAGTCAAGTGCCATGGTCCTACACTTTATTAAAATGCCATTGTGTCTCAACGGGTCAGCTGGCTGCGTGAAGTCATAAGATTGACACTTCACACAACCTATGCATTTTCTGATGGGGTCAAAAGAGAAGAGCAAGATGTTCTGGTTTGTATTAAATACACTGTATCATTGGAAAGGCAAATTAGAAGTGGAAAGAATTTGGAAATTCTGAAGAAAAAGTAAAAAAAAAAATGCTATTTGTATTGTGTAGTATATGAAAAAACAAACAACCCCAAAACAAACAGATATTGTGTTCCGGAGAAGCTGGAGATTCCCACAGCACAATGAAGGCACCACAGCACGATGAAGTGTCGGCTAGATCAAAGACAGTATATAAACTGGACCAACATATCCCGTTGCTCTGGACGGAGACCAGTGATGTCTATTAGAAGCACTTTTCCGGTGATGGTCGAGCGTTACTGCGCAGCTGCAAACTGAGCTTGCCGCCGTAGATGTGACGTGAGCAACGTGTCTGAACGTTGTACGTCTTCTGGTAGCTGTGCCAAGAGGAATCTCAATCATTCCCAATCTTGCAGAGACGGAGAGCGTAGGTATATGTAAGGAGATAATATAGGCACAGGCTAATTATTGCTAACTAAAATGCTAGTTAAAAGTAGCAATTAAACTTAAACAGCTAATGTAAGTTGAAACTGCCTGCGAGCTTCTCCTGTACTATACGGTAATTCCTCTACTATGCAACAGTAAGTCGTGTGGTTATGACACAATCGTTAGCTTATTTTTACTAAAACGTCTGCTACGGAGCCATAACGTGAGATACAAGGTAATGGAGCCTTTTATACATTGTCATGTTTCTTTAGAAATAAACAATGGTCAAATGAAGTCTTTAAACGCTTCAGATGTGAAGTTATTGGCTGTCAAAGTGACGCCAAAATGAATGGCAGTCAATGGGATGCTAACAGGCGGTGATGGTTTATTAGCATCAAAATGGCGCCATAGGAGGCTTCACTCTGAGGAGGCAGGCTTGCCCCCTTGAGCTATATGCACAGAGCAATCTTTAACCAAAAGGGATAAAAACCCTGGATGTAACAGTGTAATAACAGATGCATGAGTGAAGAAGAGGCAACAGTAAATTCACCATATTGTGGCCACACACAGTGTGCAGTGCATGAGAGAGTTACACTCTGTACGGTTAGGGCACATTCCCACTGACAACAGCACTACGGGAGAACAACTTCAGGGCCCTTGGTGTGGGCGTACTGCTGCAGGGTACAGACAGAAGAAGTAATATGAGCCAGGAAGTCCAGTTTGAAGATTAAATCAAACTCTAAGACATTGATGGTAGGATTGTAAAACTCTGAAAAGTTGTCATAGTGACATTGGCTTGATGCTTGTAAGATTACAGTACCTATCTAGTATGTGCCAGGAACACATGGGGCCGGATGACATTGCAGAGTTTTGGGGTAAACGTAGAGAGACAAACTTATTTCCTAGAATGCCCTGTTTTTTTTTTTGTTTTTTTATTGCCAGAGCCCTGGTGTACCAATGCCCCCTTAAGTAGAACACACACCAGACGGCACTGCAGCTAGGTTGTGCCAATCCAGCCAGCAAATACAATAAAATATTTAAAATAAAACAGGTGCGGGTGTATTGCCGCTTGTCATATGCCATTGCCTCAAGCAAAGCCTTGCATGTAATATGATAGAATTATAAGTTTGTTTACCAAGTACAGATAGATTCAATGTTAGGCACAATATAAGCATAAACAGTTTGACCATTGTTTATTAATAATGAATACAATTTCCATTTGCCTACTGAGTGCACTTAAATTATTTCATAGTTTCCCAACAGTAATAGGTGTCCCCATACATTATGCCTCAACACAGCCGCCATGGGGGACCAAGACGCATACTTTATGAGTAGAAAATCATTTTATAGTCTCAGTGTGACGACCGTAATGCATTAGAGAGAAGTATGCCCACTGTGGCTTCATGACAGGGTGCTGAAAAAACTGTTAACTTATGTTTTTACACAATATCATCTGCAACTTTCCACCAGCATTTCTGTCTTTGCCAGCAGCAACAATGTCAGTTGTATCTGTTAGTTTGTGTTTTATTGCTCATTTTTCCAGTATAATTTTTCTTTTTGAGGTAGAAACACTTCTTTTTCACACTTTCTACTTTTGCATTGAAATGGCGCGTCACTACAAACTCACCATTATTATTCTATATGCTATGCATAGTTCAAGTTTCACACTGTATGCTTTCTTAGACTGCACTTACCTAATTCCCAAAATGGATCAATAAAGTCCCATCTCTTCTCAAATAGGCTGCTCTACATCCGTCCATGTTGTGTGTGTGATTGGCTATTTGTTTCATACACTGCCCTTGTTTTGTGTGAATGCACCGATGCTCCAACCAGTCAGAATCTTTGCTTCCTGCACTTTTCTTCTCAAAATAGAACCAGACACCTGTTTGGCACTAAAGCAGATAGACAGGTAAAACACAGACAGATTACAGATCAAGAAATCAACAGGTAGGGACGAAGTGTTTATCTACACAACAGAGAGATGTCAGTCCCCTCAGGGTGGCATGTAGGGTCACATGGAGGTCTCAGTCTTTATTGCTAGGTGAATGTGATTCTGTGGTTCCCTAGTTTTGACACGCTACATAAAGAATTGTGCCTCCACTGGACATTTAATTTGACAGGATACATAAACAGTTGTAACATCAGTCCCGTACCGGCAGGCTGTCTGTGGGGCACTGAGCTGACCCGTAAAATGCGTCCTTTTTTTTCTTCTGCTTTACGCACGCACGCACACACACAGCTGCCATTGTTAGACATTTCTGTCACTCAAACGTCACTTCAGTTACACTTTTTTCCAGTGTTAGTTTTGGTACATACTTTCTAATATTTGGTAACATGACAGACCTTCACTTCAGCTGCTGTTGTGTGGACGTATACATATTTCTGTATTGTACTTTTACTTGCATAGTTATTAACACTAGTAACACTATTGTCCATGGATTGCTTCATGTTAAAGTACAAGAGGAAAAACCCCTAAGTCCATGGCACTGCTGTAAATAAAACCAGCCATCAAATAGGATTGGTTTTAATGATTATTAAGGTATGAGTGTGGATTAATTCAGAGTTTGAGATTCTGTCGGAATGATGGTAATGAAGCTAGATTATGCTTTTGATTGCTTTGAATACGTGATCAACACTTGAAATGAAGCCACTTTACATCAAAAGCGTGGTGGCAACTTTGAATGGGTTGATGGGTGTTTTCCTCATCTGTGAGAAACAGCAATAATTACTTGGTTATTCCACATTGGTGGCTTTCAAGTGATACTCTGCCTAAAAGCTATCTTTTGAGTAGCAAACACTCACCCACTGCACACCTGAAAAGTGACTGTAAAAAGTTTGTACACCCGCTGTCAATTTAGATGAATGGCCGTTCCAATGGATTCCAGTGGTGGAGAAATGAATGTACAGCAGGAGTGGGTTACGATTTGTTAAGACCATTGGAACCAACATTAAGGTGGTTTTGTTTTTTTAAACAAATATGTTTCTTCTCACATTCCAAATCCATGCTGATTAGGCCTGATTAAGTTGTTGAGTCATTGAAGCACTGAAAGGAGTGTCAGTCGAGGTGCAGGTGATAAACACGTGATTGGGAGTTCAAGTACAAGTCCTGAAAGAAGTCTGTGATATAAACTCAATGATGGCATTCATGCTAAATTGCACCACCTGCAACTGGGCAGGATGTTGGCTCTCTTACGCTTCCTGTTTCTGATCAATAGATTTGACAACTGAGTCATGTTTTGAAACAGATGTTTTCTTGTGAAATGGATTGTGTAGTTCTGTTAGATGTTTCATACCAGAGACTGGAAAAGTGTGTGTGTGTGTGTGTGTGTGTGTGTGTGTGTGTGTGTGTGTGTGTGTGTGTGTGTGTGTGTGTGTGTGTGTGTGTGTGTGTGTGTGTGTGTGTGTGCGTAATAATGCCTTAATTTGTGTAAAATATTTCCTTGTGCATGCACTGCACCTTATGTATGTGTGCTTTGTGTGCACTCATTTATAACCTGTCTGCATTTTATTGTCAGTAAAGCCCATTGTATGTACAACCTGGTTCTCTTTTAGCCAGTCACAGCTTATGTGGTCTTTTCATGGCATTAATTAGCAACCAAGAAAGTCTGTGTGTGTGTATGTTGGGGAGGAGTGTGCGAAAACACAGCGTGTAGCGTTTGTGCCTGGCCTTCCAGCACAATCTTTTGTTCAGGTGCAAATACACACAAATGTGGCACCAAATTAAAGAAGGCTTTTGTTGATCCCTATATGCAATATTCCACTCACTCACAAGTATGGCAGATGTTGTTGTTTCTTTTCTTTACAATGAATTCCCAGGTTGCACTTTGCCATTGTTGCTCCTGTCACATATATACAGTATGTGTTAAGCACATCAATGTAAATTGACAGAGAGAATGGCAAAGATGGAGAGTAAAATAAGAAAGAGACAAGAGATTCGTTCAGCATTGAGGCGAAAAACGACACACACACACGCGCACACGCACACAAGCACACAAGCACACAAGCACGTAAGCAGAGCTACGGTGACAGCAATGACAGAATGGACTGTTTAACTTAGGCAGTTCTCCTGAGAGTGCTTAACCAGAATACCTGATCACACAATTACCATAGAAAGAGCAACAACAGCCTCTGGGCCCTCTGTGGATGTGTATGTATGTGAAAGTGTTGTGTTGCTGTCTCTGTGGTAGCCATATTTTCTGGTGGAATTGCAGTTTGGTGTATGTATGTGTGTGCGGTTTCCCCCAGGAGATTTGACCTATTAAACTGCAGTGAGGTGCAGGTCACGTTTTTAAAGTCTGTGCATGTATTTATTATTGTGTTCTTTTGAGTATGCTTTGGTGTATAATGGTGTAACTGTGTTTTCTGCATTGATTGTTCTCTGTTTTATTGATTCCTACACATTTTGTCCTTGATACCTGCATTTACTCAATTTGTTATTGCTTATACGAGACACCTATATTGGAAAAATAACCAAGTCTCATGAAAGGATTGCTAATACAAAAAGGAAAAAAAAGATTACAGCCTTTAATCGTATTAAAGGTGCAGGATGCATTTTTATAGGACGTACATCCTAATAGGCTATATTGTGAAATCAAGATACTGTCTTGGAATAAAGGTATAGCGTATATAAGTGGTTGTCTCTTTCGCAGTGCTGGTATTGATAAATGGACTGCATTTATATAGGTGTGCAGAGAGCACTATACATTTGAGACCAACACAACAACATTAACATAATTGTTTCGTCTTGACAGTTAAAGAGGATCACATTTGAAATTTAAGAGGACAACACACTGGATATCAGGTAGACTATTACAGATTTAGAGTCAAGCTGATGGGCAGCCCCGCGAATCCTACTGCAAATAAGCTGATTTCTTAAAACATCACGCTTCTGTAATTGGGGTAGATTAGGTAGATTTCTCCTGGAGACGACAGATTGCCTTGTATGTGTGTAACCAGGTTTCGAAAGTACGCATATGCATGAGAAAGGCTACAGACAGGGAATGGATTAGAGCAGCTGAATGAAAAGGAGACATAATTAACACGTAGCGATACATTCTTCTATTTCAAATAATTAGCCCACTTCACTGACAGTATGATAACATCCAAAGCACAAGATTTACTGAGTGTTTTATGTGACATGAGAAATACTTTCAAAAGCTGCCGTAGACCCACTGAGGACGTCAGTTGCGTAGGCAGTACACACTGCTAAAAGAATATGGTCTGAGCGATCAGATCTCAATGTGTTTACACTGCGTCTTGGGTGCATGAGCTATCCACTTGTGAGAGCATCACCCAAGACGCATGTTACTGCCAGGTCTGAACAGGGCCGTAGTGACTGAGGTCACCAATCTCTGAACAGGTACAACAAAACTTTCTCGACTGCCTCCAAATTAAAACTCCACTTTTCATGGCCTTTTTGTCTTTCCTATAACAAAGCTGTCTTTGCTATGGTTTTGTTTGCACTAATTATACAAATGTGGTAATCTGTTGATTAGTATTAATTGATTAAAATGCTAAAAGGTGTTTTGTATACCTGCTATTTTGGTAGTAATGATGTGTTCCCCTTCCCCCGTTGTGGAAATGTAGCATCTTTGAAATTGACTCTTTGATTCATTCACGGCTTAGACATTTTCTTTAGTCTTTATTCTGGACCTGGTCATTGTGCGACAGTTGTGCCTGCGCTCCTGATGTGAAATTATCACAGCTTATTGTTTTCACACCGCTTTATCGCCACCCTGGGCATTTTGAAGAAGGACAAACATAAATGCAAGGACAAAGCACCTCTCCGTTTTCTCTGATTCAGTGAAATGTAAAACGAGTCAGATAGCGTTGGAGAGGAGGGAGAGAGCGAGGTTGATGGCCTGTGGAAAGTAGAGAGGGGAGAAGGTGAGAAGGCATTTTCTTGTTCGATGGTAAAGCGAGAGGAGAATTGGAAAGTTTGATGTCTTTTGGAAAAACAAGGGCAGGGACGGACAAGTAAAGAATCGGATGTAAAATGAGTCAAATGGACGGAGGATGATGGCTTTTTAGAGAACGATTAAGTGACAGAGAAGAACATTTTGAGAGGGAGAGAGAAAGGTGATGAAGATGAGAGAACTAATTCACCCGTCTGCTGCAGAGGAGAGCGAAAGAGACAGTACAAGGAGGAGAGATGCTATGAAAGAGATAGAGATGAAAGAGTGATTCATTTAAAGCTAACTAGGCTTTGTAAAAGAGGGTCAGGAAGAGAGATAGAAAGATGGAATTAATTTGAAGCCCAGGTATCGCCGCTTTGGCTAATTGAAGCTCTTAACGACCTGCAAGCTTTATTTGATGTCCTCGTCTGCTGTTCGTCAGAAAGGTCATGTTCACGCACTGTTGGTCACATGTCGGTTAAGTGTCTCTCAGATGCTACCTCTTTTGTCTTTTTTTTGCCTCTTTTCCATCTATAATCCTTTTAAATTCATTTGACTTATTATTGAATGTGGTGGTCTGACAGGGGAAATGAATGTACACTAAAGTTGGGATCCTCATGTAATACATAATGAATCAGAACAGACGTTTTTAAAACTGAGCGTCTATACATTCCACACAGTTTATACGTTTTTGTGTACAGTTGACAAATTAGGATAAATGTCTTTTTCTGGGAAGTAGAGAATGTACTTGGTCCTGTCCAGTGAATTATCCTCGGAAATGTCTTTCACCCTCAGTCGTTTGTTAACCACAAAGCAATTTCAATTTAGCTTGATGTAACCATTATTTACCAGTGTTTCCCATGCGCTATTATGGAACCCACGCAACTTCTAGGCAAGACCCGCCCTTCAATAGCATTCACACACTACTATTGGCCAGGCGTCCATGCTTCCGCAAGGCAACGTAACCCGATTCGTTGAGGTCCTATCCCCTGACCAATCGGCTATCCTTAACCTTAATCACTCGAGGTCAATGCCTAACCCCAACCAATCGAGCAGCTTCGTAGGGCGGGACTTGCCTAGAAGTTACGTGGGATCCATAATAACGCGTATCCCATACATTGGTTCTTCTTGGCCGCCAGTAGATTGTGACCCGCCCAGGTAGTTTTTTTTTGTCTCCAATCAACGATGTCTTCTTCTAGACTCGAGCCCAAATAAAACGCAAGATTTCATGAAATTGGCTGTAAATGTTTCAAACTACAATCCAGAGTTTTTTGAAGGACACATGTATGTAATATTATAGTACAAAGCAGCATTTTAATTAGGATCCTAACACTTTCAAAAACGAATAACAATAAACAAAATGAACAAGAATTATTTTTGGATAGCCTTTGTGTAATATGAGGAGTTAGGGGGAGACATGGCATGCACACCGTGTTGATATTTGTAATAACATGTAACTTTTCTGTATGGATCATAGTATGGTTTTAAGGTTGTTGGTACATGTAACAGTTGGGCTCAGGGTCATCAGGTAATGTATCTGCTGAACCATCAAATTAATGACAAACTAACCAGATTGAATTGACAAAGCACATCAAAGGCTACAATTTATCTGTATCATCTTCCAGTTTGTTTAATATGTAAATAGTTATTTCTTTCTAAATGATCTGGTAATGTTGTAATCTTCAGTAAATAGTTAATAAACCTTTGATTGACTAGTTGATTACTGACATCACATGCCGCGCCGTCACATCGTGCACCACCCACCACCACAAGATGAATTCTCAACCTGTGGGAAACACTGTTTACACATTACACAACAAGGTTTTTCCTTTTGTAACTATGCCCTACTATCCTCTTTTCTATACAACCACACACTCATCAGTGAGACTTCCAGTAGTTACCTCTGAAGAGACACATCCAGTTCTGGGGGGATTAGACGTCATTATTTGTGGGATTGTCTAGTCTTGTGGTGTTTACTTGCGATGGATTGGACAGCGGGGGCTCTTGGGTTTTGGAAGACAGTCAGATTCAGAGAAAAGCGGTTTTTACTCAGGAACAACAGAGTTCAGTCAATGAAGAACTGAAGAAGCAGACAGCAGGTCAATAGCACATGCACAACATGGCTTTAAAAACACATATTCAACAGATTGCATCAGTGCCGAAACAACCCTAAAATCACTTCGACCCTCTGAGCACAAACATCTGTTTTTCATGAAAAAGGTATTCCCAAACATATATAAAGCACTGTAGCATATATATAGATCTGTGTAGATTTGTAGGTTAAAAATACTGCAGCAATAATTCACACACTCGTCGGATGTGCACTAAAGCAAAAATGCAAATGAAAAAATTTGAATGTAAATTGTAACTAGAGATGGACAAGTGTGACTAATCTTAATGTCATAGTTACAGGGACATTGCTTCGCTGAGATAACTGATTACATAACAGATTGTATTCTTACAGTTTGTGTCTTAGCCGTAGAACACATTTTGACTAATTTGCTGACTGAGGGGGACACTAATTGCTCAAATTGCTCAAAATAGGGTTAGGGGCTGCCGGACTAAGACGATGCATGCACTGAGACAAAAATGCGTTTCTCCACCTATATAAATATAAAGGAGATGGTGAATAACCCTATATTAACAAACGGTGGCATATTCCTTTAAGTTAAGGATATTCAGAGGAGAGGGTGAAGGGCAGAGAAAAAAGAGACGTAGATCGAAAGAGGGCATTTGATGCTCTGCCAATATTGTACAACTGTAATGCCAATGGAGGGCATTGAAATAGAAATTACAAGAGTGGGAGAGAGATCACAGAATGCCGAGGGAGAAAAATCCCCAGCGGGTGAGCTGAGACCTGTCTGTATTCCTGTCATGAGAGAGAGAGAGAGAGAGAGAGAGAGAGAGAGAGAGGGGTGGATGTCATGTGATGGAAATTATTCCCAGCACTTTTCTACAGTATATTCCCCTGTCACAAAAACTCATATTCATAACCACTAAAGCAGCCGTGTTATTCTCTCTCCCTCTTTTCTGTATTCACCCTAATGTTTTAAATCTCCTGCTTTCCTCTGTCCTATCTGTCTGTCTTTGACTTTGGCTCGGTGCAGCGCCGATTTGTATTCGTTCTTTGGTCACATGAAAGGCAGAGAGGAAAATGGGATGCAGCAGAAGAGAGCAGAAAAACAAAGGTACACGGAGGTCATAGAGAGAAGATAGAGGAGAGGGAAAAGAAAAGGGGGGAGAGGTGAAGTGAAGCTTTCTCTTGTCTGTCTTTCTCTTATCAAGCAATACTGCCAAAGCAGTACAGTAAACACTATTTTATTGCCTATCTCGGTCTACTTTCTGAGAGAAAACCTGCAAGGAGGTGATTCAGCTCTTTGAATTGAGCATCTGTCGGAAAGGCATGAGACACCAAAGAACACTGGGAAGTGAAGTTTAAGTTAACATAGTGTTTATCAGTGGAAATGGGAACATGGTGATTTGGGGACAAAGATTGGAGCGACACTACAAAAGGAGGTGTACTGATATACAAAAATATGAAAGGAGGCTGAGGTGATTTTCAATTCATGAGTCTTTGTGTATTATCACTCTCATGCCAAAGCCACTTAAAGTAATAGTTCCTTAATTTGCTTTCCTGCCAAGAGTTGATGAGAAGATCATTACAGCTCTCCAGATATGAGTACTGTAGTATTTTTGATATTACTCATGGTTTGATTTGCTTTTACACTGCAGTAAGTTTGACGGCCACCTGCCAGCCAATCAGTCACACGTATTTCCCATGGCCATCCCATACATGTAATGTGCATTGGATGAGGGTGGGCTGTTCTCCACCAGTAGCTCTTTTTTTATATAAGTGGGAGCAGACATAACGATGAAATAAAATAAAGAGAAACAATCAAATACAATAAATAAAACAAACTGTACATGAATGTTTTAAATTCCAGTTGCATTGGAAAAAGAGAATATATGAATATGAGCTTCCACAGTTAGTTACACAGTGTGCTCTCATTTTGCCACTCTCACTTCCTCCTTTTTTTGCTATCCTACTAATTTTCTATGCATCACATCCTTTTCAACTCTACATTCCTTTCATACCTTTCCTCCTCTGTTTTGAGAACAAGGGGAAGACAGAGACACACACACACACACACACACACACACACACACACACACACACACACACACACACACACACACACACACACACACATGCAGTAGATCTTTAGTGCATCTGTGTATGCAGATTTTGTACTGTTGGTATTTACATTGCGTTGTGTATTGTTTGCATTGTTGTGTGCCTAAGCGAGTGCCATCATGTGTATCCATGTGTACAGAATTACCAGTGTACTAATGTGTGTTAGATAATGTGTGTGTGATCTAGTGGTCCCCCCCCTTTAGCTTTGATTGCTGTTATGGATATGCCTCATAATCTTTTACTAGAGCTTTTTCCGTCCCCGGGTCTTGCCTGTGAAGTGATTGGGAGGAACCAATTGCGATTCACTTCACCCAAAGAGTAGAAGAGGAAAGCAGACGGAATGAGAGAAAGATGGAGGGAGGGAAAATTGTGATGGAAGGTGGGAGAGAGAAGAGAGACACATAAAGGATATATTAGGGATGGTGAATAGTGTGGCGACAGAGATGAGGGAGGATAGAGAGGAGGAGAGGTGGATAAGATACAGTGGGGGTGTAGGGATGGAGAGAAATAAAGGGAATGCAGGAGGAAGATAAAAACCTGAAAGAGGAAGAGAAATTATAGTGATGGATGAAGTGAAAGATAGAGAGGAAAAGGAAGAAAAAGATAGAAGTTAGCAAATGGTGGTCAAGGGATTGAAGGAATGAATGAATGAGTGTAATGGGTAGATGAGTGGAGAGCGAAAAGAATCAGCAGAGCTGTAAATTGATTTGAAGGGCCTGCAGAATTTCATCAAATCACCCCGGAGACAGTGATAGAGACAAATATAACAGGGCATTTCTTCTCATAACTATATCTCATTAAATCAAATTATGATTTAAGATACCACTCCAGTCACTTAGCACTTCAGAATTACTCTTCTGAAAAGTGTCCGCCAAAAGAATCACAATTTTATGATTCAAGTTACTCCCCGACCAAAACAATAAATCAATGAGTGATTGAAATAAAATCGGAATAAATGAGTACATGGTTAGAGAGGATACTGCCGCTTGTTCCCCAAACACTCAAATTGTATCAAGATGTCCAAAGAGGATTTAAAAGTCATAAAGAAAACACAATTTGTAATAGTGCTGAAATGAGACAGTCAATTACTCGAAATTTGCAGACGGTAATAATTGTTTTACGAAGTTGTCTTTCAAGAGAAAAAGATACCACTTGTTAATTTAAGCTTCACAAATATTAGGATTTGCCATGTTTGCCAACAAACAATTTGAAGACATCACCTTGGGATTTATAAACTCAGAAAAATAATTTGCAATGAAAATAGTTCCTAGTTAATGCACAGCACTAGCTTTGATTAAGCTGTAGTAGTACTTTGTTGTGCCAGAGAGCTGAATGAGTTCTCGACATGTTCGAGTCTTGACTCAACCTTGTAATTCTCAACCTCTAATGTGATGTGGGTGGTGAGATTGTACAACGGAGATTAGAGAAAGACTCTGTTAGACGAGGCTGACAACACCAACATCCACTCTAAGATGAGACAGGGTACGTGCGTGCGTGTCTAAGTGTGGGCGGGTGTGAGTAAAAAGGAGAATAAGAAGAGAGGGAGAGGAAAGTGTCTGCATGTGACCATGAGATGGAGTTTCTGTCTGTTTTAGTGTATGGGCACTAAAACCTAGTACAAAGGTGTGTGTGTGTGTGTGTGTTAGATTAGAGACATTAGTTAGGGCCAACCTTATTAAGATAAGAATGAATGAGACAGACCTGAAGCCTATGGGAGCCACTGATTAGACCAAGCAGCGTCAGTCATTGTATGTGCATACATGCATGTGTTTGTGCGTCACTGAGGCATGTGTACACATGCATTGTAACACTCGATCACACCCTCCATCACCTTCTTACTCGGTATGAAGGAAGTGATTGGTGACTAAGTGGGCTCAAGTCTTTCCTTTTGAGGTTCCTCATTGGTCCACTGGGGTAAGCTCATGCATTTACTTGAAAAGCTACTCTGTCTTGGTGAGGATGACTAAGAGATCATAGCTTTTCTTTTCTGAGGGAAGGTTTCTTGAAGTAATTATGCACCGACATACAGCCCTTACAGTAGGAAAATATAGGTTTTGTTTGAGCCAAATTTTACCTAATTTATACCTGGGCTCTCCAGAAAGGAAGTTTGCAATTAGGGCTGCACAATGTGAGAAAAGCATCTAATTGCGATTCTTTTGACTGATATTGCGATCCGATTCACAATATTGAAGGGAATGATAATTTTTGTATAATTATTCTCATTTTCATTGGAAAATATTAAAATTAAAACATGTAAATGACTATGGTGTTATTTTTGCGAGAATCTGTACCAAACAAAGATGTTTTCCTTGAGTCTGTAGGATCCGATTTGTAGGCCGGGACGTCTCTGCAGCACCACAACACATATTTTGCCTTTAACGAATATCACGCCCCCACTGCGATTTGGATATTGCATTAGTCCATATTGCGATTTCGATAAAATTGCAATTAATTGTGCAGCCCTATTTGCAATATAACATTTGAGATGAGATGCAGGATTGTGACACCAGGCAAATGTGAAATAAAAAACATATTTGCATATTAGTAAATGATCTAGAAACTACTTAAATGACCATAGCAGTAGCTTAAAGGCTATTAAGTTGTCAAGCGTTTTCAAAGCTCTCGTTGGCTGCTCAGGCATCTGAGTATGAATAATAGTCTGCCAAATAGCATTGTCAAGTGAGTGATATAACATGAATACGTTGGAAAGGACACTGTGAATTTGGCTGTTTTATGCATTAAAAAAGGTGCTTAGCTTTTCACTATCCGATTCTTAGAGCTGAGATGTTAGACTGTCCCTGAATGCATCTTTGTAATCAGTCCCCACTCACAACTGCATTACCACACAGTGACAATGTAACTTGAACAACCATAAAGGCAATGAACTGCTCAGTGTAATGGATTATCTATTTCAAGCGAGTTTTAAGTCTCTGATTTCCGTAGCATACTGAAATGAACTGAAGCAACGGCTGCCTCCATCAATAAAGTTTGGGAAAATGCTAAGCATTCATTTGAAATGTACATATTTTGTATTTAAACTAAATTCTTCAGGTTATGTATGGTTGATACCATTCCCCGTGGGGGAAAAAAAAACGCAACGTGCTAGCTAGCTAATTCCGCTAGCATACATACTATAGCCTTGTGTGTAGCTAACGTAACAAAAAAACGTCTCGTAGGAGTGAAGCTTAACATTTCATTGAATAAAATGATGGTACAAAAGGAAATTACAAAAGGCATTTAAGGAAATTAGACACTGTAGTTTGAGTGTTTTCTGTAGGTCACAAGTAGAAGGTGCAGTAAACATTAAAGCCTTTTTGAACAACTGTGGCCTTGAGGTAAATTCAGTGACAGTGTTGTGGGACCGTAAACCATAAGAAATTTGGATATGTAACATGGGAGCCTGCCTATAATGCCCTTATATGTGAAAATATAACGGTGAGTAAGCCGACAGAGAGGGCAAATTCACTGTGGAGTAAAGTGTACAGTGATGAGTGAGGGGTCTGCAATTTGAAATGAACCTTAAACCTCCATGATGCACAGCATCCGACATCTGAAGACACTTTGATGGGGCACAACAGATCACCATAATCAATATTAGAGAGAAATGTGGCATTGACTAGCCTTTTCCTGGCAGAAAAACAAGATCTGTTCCTAAAGAAAAAAAACTAGCTTCAATTTCAACTTTTTCCTTTTATTTTCACCATAATAGAGGTTTTCATGTCTGACGTTGTCCTATGCCATACTGTACCATTCTGTGTTCATGGAAACGTAACGCTATGTCTGTCTGTCTGTCTGTGTCTCTCTCTGTCTTTCTGTCTGTCCGTACGTGTCTTTCATGTTCATCGATCCAGATGGGCAATTTTATTCGGAGGGTAAATTCATAGAAACAACTTTGCTTTATAGGAAACGTGGCAAGACTGTTTTGTATGCACACAGGCACACACACGCCCACACACTTCATACACAAAAATAGGCATCATGCTGTTTCGCACAAACACATGCACACAAGTGGCCAGTAAATGTTGCTGTCGCGACCAGCCCTCAGCTCATAAAGACCTGGAGAGGATATCCAAGTAATCAGTGAACATGCTGTAAACGTGTGTGTGTGTGTGTGTGTGTGTGTACACAATAGATAAAGGGGGATCTCTTATAAGAATTGTTGAAGATGCCAACATTTTTTTATCTGCACTCCTCACACCTGACTGTGTGACAAATGAAAGGAAGCGGTGTGTGTGTTTGGTAGTAGACACAGTGATAACTCAAACAGTGCTGAGATGAGAGGGGAGAGACTGCAGTGGCATACAGCTGGCATTTTATGGCACCGCAACACTCCTCCTGGCTGCCTGTCTCTCTTTTTTGTTGCCGTCTCACTCTTTCACTCTACCACCCTTCTTTCCTGCATTACAGCTTCCATCTATTCTGTTCCCCTCCTCTTTTTCTCTCTCTTCTGCACACACCAGTTCACCCTCTCACTCCCTGTCTCCCTATTTGATGTCTTCGAGACGGTCTCTTTCTGTCTGACTTTTCCTATCTTGAACAGTTTCGTCTTACGCAGCTTCTCCATCGTGCTTTTTATTTGCTTCTCTTCTCATTCACTTTTCCTCCCTCCGTTTTTCTATTCCTCCTCGTCATTATTTGCCTCTCCTCGCCGCCTCCTCCTCTTCTCGTCTCTAATCCCCTCTCTCCCTTTTACTGCGAGGCTTCAGGGCTCTCCAGTGCACAGTGTGAATACTTAATGAATCTTATGTCTTTTATATGCCTCCGCCCTCACTCATCTCTGTCCTAGCTACCTCCCTCCCACCACTCTTCTACCTGTCTCCCACTCTTTCAGCTCCTCACCATTTCTTTATTTACTAGCCAGGAGCCATCCAGCTGGTTACAAGTCAAGACCTGCCCAGGGGACACCAGAGGGGGGAGGGGAATGGGGAGGGAGGGGGACAATAATTTCTCCCCCTTTTTTTTAATGAGAAATCAGGAACCACTATGTAGAGGAAGGTATGAAGGTGTGTGTGCTTTTGTCACAGCGCACATCTGGGGGCGTACAGTACTTAAGATGATAAGCTAGTTGATTGCGGACCGCTTCTCAAATTCAAGAGAAAGAGAAAATTGGTTTTAATTTCACCTCAGATGCAGTCGGTCTACGCCTGGTTTTCCCACTGTTTAAGTGTTAACCTGACGGCATGTGTCTGTCGGTCTGTGAGTCTCCTGGCTGTAGCTGAGATAGATTGCCTATCACTTGTTTTGTGCTGAGGGCAGTATTGCTCATCCTGCTCTCATGTTGCCAATATCTTCCCTGATCATCCTGCCATTGATTCAGGCTGTTGCAGAAATGGCTGGGTCATGTGTTTTCCTGTATCGCATTCTTCTGATAAACAACCTTTACCCGGACCACCGCTAACCCTCAAAATTACTTTCTGATCAAGTTATTGATTGACTGAATGGTCGGACCACCGTCATGTAATGAGTCCTCGGGGTTTAGGCATCACAGCCCTCTGCCATCATGTATCAGGCACCACACCTCCATTAGAAACCTTGTGATTACTGGAGCCTGATAATATTCTCTTTAAATGATAGGTGCAACAATTTTGTGGTGAAACGATTAGTTGATCGATCTTTGACGATAGAAAATGAACTGTAACAGTTTAGTAAATTCCCAGCTTCTATAATGAAACGATTTGCTGCTTTTGTTCTGTTCTCTATCACATTAAATTACAGAGGAATGTAATTAACCTTTTTTCATCACTATGATGATTTTAATACCAAAAATCAGGGTATTGGACCAGGTAGGTACCAGTGCTCTTTCTGCTCCCTATTTGGAATCTCTAAACCTGGTTTCATTGAACTGATCATCCGTAATATTTATGTAGTCAGTGACGTTCATTGTTACAAATAAATAGATCAGGACAGAAAACAATGGGGCTTTTTTGAGAATTTCGTTTGAGTGACAGAATAATAGCTGCTTTTGTGCTTTGCCTAATGCAACTGCAAAGGTAGAATCACTAAATTCTTTACAACAGTGACTAAGAAGCAGTTTGAATATTGATCGATTACATCTGACTGATGATGATTTTGGGATTGTTGATGGAACAAAAGAAGCAATTTGATTGATTGATAATTGATTGATTAATGAAAAAATATTGAAAATAGTTAGTCAAATACTGTAACATGACAGGGCACAGGAGCACAGACAGAGAAAAAAAATACTTCCTTAGCAATGTGAAATATCGCATAATATCTTATTATCCTTATTAGGAAACTAGGGGCATTCCTTTGATTTCATGTATGAACATGAATACTGATTTGATCTCTGAGCAGCTGACTATTGTTGCCATTCATGAAGCTGACCCTTATACTATTGTTGCAGTCATTAGTCGCTCTGTGTAAGAGTAACAACTGAGCTGTGAATGTAAATGAGAGTGAAACGGTTTACCTTTTCTCAATTATGCTGATCCTTTTCCTGTCAATTTACACCTGTCTCTACGTTTGGTGGACAGAATTATCATTTCTTTTTCACATTGTGCCCACACAGTGTTTTATTCATCCATCTTTGTCCAGTTGCTGGGCCGTCTTGAACAACGTGGTCCTTTTGCTGAGTCGCATCAAGAGTGACTTAATGGCATTTGTCTTGCTAAGTTTAAAAAGTTGTCACGAGTGTACAGTGTTTAATGTACATCTTGTTCTCCATGTACTTTCAGTGCTGGGCTGATTTCAAATAGACGAAGGAAATGTTCATTGGCATTACCACATATGTTTGCCATTTGAGAGCATTTAATTGGCTATCATCGCCTAACTTTCAACTTCGCCAGGGTTTTTCAAATCTTTGACAAAGTGACAGAATCGGTGATTGTTTCGCTCTGTCCTCATTAAAGGACCTGACAAAATGCTAACTTATTTTACACCCAGCTGGATGAGCTGCAAGATGATCTGTCATGGGCATACAGGCCGATTGCTTCCAAGGCCTCCTCAAAGGACCCCTCGCGGATGTCCAGCTAGATTGCCTGCGGTTCCTTTGTCATCTTCGTAATTGAAAGAGAAACAGTTGATATGCAGCCATGTCGAGCTGTCAAATGCCTGTCTCTCTGTTAATGTAATGTTAATAGAAGGTTAGCCTCTGGAGGAAATACCTTCCAGGCCTGCCTGGTATTGATAAGGCTTGATCCTTTTCCTGTGCTCTTGTGCATGGGGCTTGCACAGACATGTATGTACTGTATGCGTTGAACTTAGTTTTAGTATATTTATTGTATAAATACATGTATCACACGTGTGTTTGTTTGGTGTTTGCATTATAGTGTGTGTGACACCCTAGGTCAATAATAAATATGTTTATGATATTTTCGTAACTAGATTTACAGACTGTGTTGACATATGGTGCACGTCCATAATTTGTAAACAATTGCACTGTGTTGTGCACACATTCAATAGAGAAGCTTGCCTGTGGTTCTAAGATGGAGTAAATTGTGCTCGCTAACATATTTATTTGAAACAGCATGGCTGAGGAAAAATACAAGCAATTTGCTCCCTCCTCTGAATTGTTTCCACTCTGTCTTCCTCCTCTTCTTGCTCTAAGGTGCTCTTATCTTCAAGTTGAAAATCACTTCCTCTGTCCTTCCTTAGTTTAGTTTCCGTTTTGTTCACATTGAATCGGATTCATAATAGTTTTTTGAGAGCTATTGCTTGACTTTCAGTTTATGCTTCATATATTGGTGATGCGAAGCACATTCTCTGGTGCACCTATTACAGGGTTTCCCCCAGGAAATTGGTAAGCGGAGATAGTATAGACTGCATTTTTTTAACACATCAGCATCTGACTGTGACTGTTTTGGTCTGTTTGTCTCAACTTGTAAAAACATATATGATGTTATTGATCAATCAATCACCAATTAAGATCCTAATGCAATTAATCTCACAATCAATGTAGATGGTTGAAACAATCACTTTAGTCATTAGGTTTGTGGCTTTTACTAATGTAGCACCACTACTTGTTTTCTCTAAAGTTTAGTACGCCTACAATTTCATTCAAATGTCAGAATTTCCACTGACGGTCATGGTCACGGCTCTTTAATTCAGGCTAGGTGGACTACCACTATAAAATGCAGGAGACCTTGCTACTGTTAGCCACTTAAATAAATGGCTAAATGTAAGAATTAATGTTGGAGTCGGTGCACAGGCCATCGGCTGCCCAACAAACTGCTAGATGTTTTAGTCTTACTTTTATGGTGGTAAGGCCTGATATTACATGAATTAAAAAAACAACTAATTTTGTCACTTGAATTAGAGGATTGGAGCTGTAAAATATCTTGCATACCGAGTCTGGACTCAATAGGGTTTACAATACAGTTAGTCATAAGACTAATGCTTTGTTTATGTTCTGTTTTAATCACTTACAATACAATTTTTATTGGTGACAATGTGGCCTTTTTGACAGTTTTTGTGTCACATCATACAGCGTATGTATCATACAGCTGCATATATTTAAATACCTCCCGCTGTCTGATGCAAAACGGCGGCGACGGTAGCTTAGTCTGTGTGGACTTGACATGGGGACAGTTCAAGCCCTGCATGGACCAGTACAGAGTGTGGACTGGTAGCTTAAGAGGTGCCAGGTCACCTCCTGGGCACTGCCGAGGTACCCTTAAGCAAGGCACTGAACCCCCAACTGCTTGGAGCGCCGACTATGTGGCAGCGCCTTTGCTGTGTAAAAATGGAATTTTCCCTATGAGGGATTAATAAAGTGAGGGATTGATAAAGTGATTCTGTTGCAAAATACAATAGAGATAATATACACTGGTAAACTACATCTAAATGCAATGTAAACCCCATATTGCAGTACTGTAAGCAATGAAACAGTTCCTAGTCTATAATTTTTAGGCCAAATGAACCATCTTGTGACTATGTAGGCTAGTTGCGGACCAATAAAACAAACAATATTCTGTGGTAAGATGTATGAGTAACAGCTTGAGGTGAACGGCTCGAGGCAGATGCGGTTTGACAGAATTACATTAAGTTCAGGTCAGGAGGTTACTGAACATACCTCGAGAGATGCTAGTTACACTGAAATGGATAGAGGGAAACTGAGGGATGGGGGAAGGAAAGACCAATAGTGATGTAGGGTTTCTGTATAAAATGAAAAAAGGGAGAGAGGGAATGAGAGGACAAAACATTGAGATGAAGGAAGACTGAACAGTAGCTGAAACAAGGGCATTGGCAACGCACCATTGAACCCTTGTTTTCCCCTGTTGCCGGCTGTATTTTTCCTCTCTTAGTTCTTTTCTGACAGCTTTAATCAACACAATAAAGCTTGCTGAGATTTCATTATGGAGCTTTTGGCCGCAAGGGCCTTTGAAGAAGGGATGGATGGATGGAGAATTTCTAAAGAGAGGAGGGGTGGTAAGATCAGAAGGGAGGGAGGACCAGAGAGAGAGAGATGTGGTAGATGTAGAAAGAATGGCACGGGCAAAGTCGATAGCAGGAGAAAGTGAGAAAGAGGGATGGATGAGCGAATGAGAGGGCGGGGTAGACGGTGAGAGAGAAACGATGAATATCGAGAGAGGGATTAAAGAAGGGAGGAATCAATGGATGGGTACTGACATCCCCGCAGAGGGGAGGGCTGAAATAATGGTGTTATGTGGCCACTTGATTGGCCCTGAGCAGCATGGGGCCCCAGAGGAGCAGATCAGTCTCAAACTTCCTAGATTACAGGGTCAAGGGGCACCCAGCAGAGACGGATCACATTTGATTTTCTTTAGAGGAAACCGAGGCAAAATAAAACACACTACTGACAGTACTCAGACCTACAGTATGGATAGACTCTCAGTGAGAGAAAGAGAGAGACTTATTTAATTACATGAAGGCATTATAATGACTAATAATGTCTTTAACACCACACAGCTCTTCAGCCTTCACTATGTATGCAGCAAGCTAGCAACACCTCAAATAAAGGTTGGAAACTGCTGTTGGCCTTTCAGGTTTCTACTGCAAGCAACTGCGAAACTGTGAAAACAGTATTGGAAAACACACACAGTAAAATGTATTATAGTGATTACCAGTTAGAAATAAATGAGACACCATGAATAAGATTTACAACATACTGTATGTACTGTAGAATTGAGTCGGCACAGTAACAAGAAACCTGGGTTCACAAACGTACACTAGCTGTTAAATTGGTTACATCAAATTAACACACATAAACAGACACAAAATGTATCAATTGAAAGGGGTACCTGCAGATAATGCTCCAACAGGGACATTTAGGAGTAGATCAAAGATGCCTGTCTGTGTTTTCTTGGTGAGAAATATGACAAAAGACTGGGCCAGTAGTGGTTGCTTCCAGCAAGAAAATGTTCAACTGAAGCCAACTGCTGATGACTATGGAAGCGTATTGCATTCACTATAGAAAAAAAAAAACACCTTAAAAGATCTCGTAATTTTGAGAAAAGATCTCGTAATTATGAGATCCTGATCTCGTAATTATGAGATCCTGATCTCGTAATTATGAGATCCTGATCTCGTAATTATGAGATCCTGATCTCGTAATTTTGAGAAAAGATCTCGTAATTACGAGGTAATTTTAAACACCTGGAAGCAGCATATCTAGTTGGGGACATTCTAAAAGCATAACGTGGTTTAATGTACCTAAACAATGATCAATGATTACCACATTTCTCTCTCATATTGCTCATCATAACCACTGAAAACTGTCAAAAAAATCTAACCCAAAGTCCAATTATTATGGACGTTATCTGACATTAAGCGTTGCTGCTCCATTAAGGGTATTGTAAGGCTAATAATAAGGGTAATATAAGACCCTTAATGGAGCAGAAACGCTTTGTTTCAGATAACGTCCATAATATTTGGACTTTGGGTAAGATTTTTTTTTTTTAAGTGGTTATGATGAGCAATATGAGAGAGAATTTTGATGATGATGATTGATCGTTGTTTAGGTACATTAAACCACGTTAAGCTTTTTCACATTAGACTTATAAAGCCCATGAGAACCATGGAGAGTCAACACCCAGCCGCTCCGCTGCCCTGTTGTGAAGCAGATCCATAAAAGGACTTTGGGTTCGATTATTTGACAGTTTTCCGTGGTTATGATGATGTGAGAGAGAAATGTGGTAATCATTGATCATTGTTTATGAAACCACGTTAAGCTTTTAGAATGTCCCCAACTAGATATGCCGCTTCGAGGTGTTTAAAATGATCTCATAATTACAAGATCTTTTCTCAAAATTACGAGATCTTTTCTCAGTATTACGAGATCAGGATCTCATAATTACGAGATCAGGATCTCATAATTGCGAGATCTTTTCTCAAAATTACGAGATCAGGATATCGGAATTACGAGATAAGGTGTCTAAAAAAATAAAATTCTATGGTGAATGCAATACGCTTCCGTAGATGATATTTAAAAAAAAAAAATGTAGACACCTTATCTCGTAATTACGAGATAAGGTGTCTACATTTTTTTTTCTATGGTGAATGCAATACGCTCCTGTAGATGATATTATAGCAGCATTATACAATAGAGAAATCTTCTGACACTGCAGGATCAATGGCAAGAACGTTGGCCTCTGTATCCCTACAGTATGTATCCCTACACACTACACACGTTAGAGGTTAATGTTATTTTCATAATGTTTGTTTTAATCGCGATTTGACATTCTTTTTGACATTATTCTTAGAAGGCATCACGCTTTTAATAAGGGCATATTTTACATGCTTTTTTGAGACCCAAGATCACGTAAGGCTTGTATCATTATTTAGAATTACTCATAAGGGCGACAGAAACTGTGCACTATAGCTTTAACTTTGGCTGTAGTAGGTCAAAGTTAATCACTAAAGCGAGATTAATCTGCTGTCTCTCTCAAATAGGACATCTAATAATGTGAGTTTGTGCAGGTGTGCATGTGTTTGAAATCTGCAGGTACAGCAATGTTTTTAGAGATTTTGTTTTTGGTCTCTCTAAGGGAACCACCGGCTGGTGGAGCCTTTTTTTATTTTATTTTGTTATAAATGTTGACTCGATATCCTCAAAGAAAGGAAAAAAAAAACTGGATAAGTTTGACAACAACTTAATTGGTATGTTCATTTCCATGACAACAGTATTCAAATTATGAAAAGAGATCCTGAATCCATCTCTGGAGAATGGTGATAATGGCTTTCTTCTTTTGTCTTGTCTTGTCTCCTCTCCTTCCCTTTCCTCCATCCAGTGATCTCTCAATAACAATGAGTCAGGGTTCAGTCAAACTGTTTCAACTGCTATCTTAACTGAACTGTAAAACCATCAGCGCTGACCCCTTTCTTGAGCCAACATGCTCGACTGGCTGCGGTCGAAAGTGAAAGTGAGTGTGTACATGTGTGTTTATGTATGCCTGTGTCTATCTCTTTTTGTTTAAGTACCGTTGTGTTTATGGCGTGTGCTGGGCAGAGGATGTTTCTTGTGTGTTTTTGCGTGCTCATTCACCCAGAGTATGTTTCTGGCCTCCTGTCCCTCACCTTATTAAGCACTTGGTAAATGCCAATAGACTCTACACTGTCTCCCTACCCTTTTTCTACAGGCCTTGCTGCCTTTCTCCACAATTCAATGCAACCAAGCACTCACTCAGACACATACACACATCGATCAAATGGCACAATATCATTGAGCAAACAAAGCAAAGTGCAGATGTGTGAGTGTATTTTGTTGTCTGTGTATCTGTGCATATTTGCAGTTTATCTCTATCTGACTGTGTGTTAATCTGCATTGCACGTATTGGCAAACTGCTATCTGAGTCTTACTC
This sequence comes from Gymnocephalus cernua, assembly GCA_023631565.1. Taxonomy (NCBI): domain Eukaryota; kingdom Metazoa; phylum Chordata; class Actinopteri; order Perciformes; family Percidae; genus Gymnocephalus; species Gymnocephalus cernua. The sequence continues at coordinate 13,128,925 of CM042447.1, read as the reverse complement.
TAGTCTAATGAGCAGCATGTTTTCCAGTGCTGGCTCCACTGCCAAGTAAATAAAGAGCTGACGTTTTCTACATGGTGGCTATATTGAGGCTATGATTAAGTGGATCAACCAGACAGTATTTGAGTCAGTCTCTCTCTCTCACTCTCTCTCACTCTCTCTCACTCTCTCTCACTCTCTCTCTCTCACTCACTCACTCACTCACTCACTCTCTCTCTCTCTCTCGCTCTCTCTCTCACACTCACTCACTCACTCACTCACTCACTCACTCACTCACACTCTCTCACACACACACACACACACACACACACACACACACACACACACACACACACACACACACACACACACACACACACACACACACACACACACACACACACACTGTTGACTTTTGCATTGGAAAGTGTAATTGAGATGGAGTAAAGGCAAGCCACAAGCTACTGATATCGCTCACTGGGTGCACAGGGGGAGGGAAGACAAAACAAAGAGGATGTGCACAACAAAGCCTGCTGCTGAGAGTAAGGAGTGCACAGACAAATCAGAGCAAAGATAGACAGACACGTGTACACTTGGCATCACGGAGGAATGAGTGAGTTAGTGGATGTGCAGCATGAAACCGATTGCATGAGATGGGGTAAAGAGAGAGTGATGGATGAAGAAGAAGGATAGATGATTGACACGCAACATGCTATTGGGACCTCCCTGAGAGTTGAGGGCGAAAGGCAAGAAGGAATGGGGGAAAAAATAAGAAAATGATGAAACCGATGGAGAGGCAATCAAAGAGGCATTGGGAAGAGAAAGACGTGTTTGACCACCATTAGGTGCAGAGGTGTCAAAAGTATTCACATTCATTACTAAGGTAGAAGTATAGATACTAGGGTTTTAAAAGACTTCTGTAGAAGAAGTTTCAACTCAAGCTTTTTACTCAAGTAAAAGTGTAAACGTACTGGTTTCAAAACTACTTAAAGTATAAAAGTAAAAGTAATGTAAGGGAAAAAAATAATATCAGTATGCTTTTTCAAATTAGACGGCAAGTTTTGGAAACAATTAGCTTGTGGTACTTGGGTGCGCAGAGCGTGCAGCGCATTTGAAAGGAGTTGTTTTTGCATCCAACCATTTCGAAAAATTCTTCCAGGTACGGCCTGGGGTGTAGAAGGGTCGGCTGGTCTTCCTGGCTACCAACCTCCTCGCCGGTGCTTGTTTGGGACATTTCGTTCAAGTTCTCTTGAGTCTCTGCCACGGACATCTTTGTACTAGGCTACATACGTCTGCTATTTCCTTGCTGGAGTGTGACGTGATTTGTATCGTGCAGGTGCGATGGATCGTGTACAAACCAATAGGCTGTCGGAATGGTATATGTTTATACTTCTCATCCAACCACAATCAAATTCACTCTATCCGGATGGTGCGATTTATCTGGATAGTTTTTTTGTTGTTGTGTTTTGTTTTTTAACGATGACAAGTCAGAATGAAAACAAGCCGAACTGAAATAGGAGTAGAAAGTACTGATAATTGCGTAAAAATGTAAAGAGCAGAAGCAAAAAGTCTGCTGTAAAATAATTACTCCAGTGAAGTATAGATACCCAAAATTTCTACTTAAGTAAGGTAACAAAGTATTTGTACTTCGTTACTTGACACCTCTGATTAGGTGCCTTCAGCAAAATTGATGAGGATGGATGAAGCTGAAATGACAGATACAAAGACAGAAAGAAGGTTAAAGAATCGATTTGAAAACAGAAGGAAGAGCATGTAGACTGGGTGTTGTTTTCACCACAGGGTTGGAAGGCAAAGAGAAAGAGCAAACCTAAGACAACTCTAAACACTAGGGCCTTGTGCTTCATGTCTGCTGATTGACACCAACTGCATATATCCATCCCATATAGTACATATTTGGGGGATACTTTGCAATAGGTGGCCAAAAAACAAATAAGCACTAGACTGTGGTAGTGTTAGTGCCTATTTCTACTAATTGCTTTTGCACATGTGCTGCATTATTGTTCACTGTTAATCTGTTCACAGTGCATTAATAATGATAGTAACTATACCTAGTATTGAACAAGTTGCAGAAGTGTGCAAGCGAGGAATTTCCTACTTTGTTTTACTGTCTTGCCACCTTACAAAATAGTAAAAGAAAATACAACCCCAAATCAGAAAGTTGGGACAGTATGAAAAACACAAATAAAAAAGAAAGTAGTGATTTCTAAATGTACTTTGACTTGTATTTCATTGCAGACAATGTGAACACAAAATATTTCATGTTTTGTCTGGTCAACTTAATTTAATTTGTAAATATACATCCTTTCCTGTCTTTCAGACCTGTAGCACATTCCAAAAAAGGTTGTGACAGGAGCAATTTAGGGCTAGTAATCAGGTAAATTGGTTAAATAATGATGTGATTTGAAACAGATGATGTCAACAGGTGATTGTAATTATGATTTGGTACAAAAGCAGCATCCAAGAAAGGTCTAGTCCTTTAGGAGCAAAGATGGGCCGAGGATCGCCAGTTTGCCAACAAATACGTGAGAAAATTATTGAAATGTTTAAAAACAATGTTCCTCAAAGAAAGATAGGAAGACATTTGCTTATTTCACCTTCAACAGTGCATAACAATTAAAAGATTCAAGGAATGAGGAGGAGTTTCAGTGCGTAAAGGACAAGGACACAAGCCTAAGCTGAACAACCGTGATCTCCGATCCCTCAGGTGGTACTGCATCAAGAATCGTCATTCATCTATAAGCGATATCACCACATGGGCTCAGGACTACTTTGGCAAACCTTTGTCAAGTACCACAATACATAGTTACAGCCACAAATGCCAGTTAAAACTGTACTGTGCCAAAAGGAAGCCCTATGTTAACAGTGTCCAGAAGCGCCGTTGACTTCTCTGGGCTCGGAGGCATCTGGGATGGACCATCACACAGTGGAAACGTGTACTGTGGTCAGATTAATCAGTTTTTCAGGTATTTTTTGGGAGAAATGCATTCAAAAAAGAAAAGGATCATCCAGACTGTTACCAGCAACAAGTCCAAAAGCCAGGGTCTGTCATGGTATGGGGTTGTGTCAGTGCCCTTGGCAAAGGTAACTTGCACTTCTGTGATGGCACCATTAATGCTGAAAAGTACATAGAGATTTTGGAGCACAATATGCTGCCCTCAAGAAGACATCTTTTCCAGGGACGTCCATACATATTTCAACAAGATAATGCAAAACCACATTCTGCACACATTACAAAGTCCTGGCTGCGGAGGAAGAGGATACGGGTACTTGACTTGCCTGCAGTCCCGACTTGTCTCCAATAGAGAAAATGCGACAACGAAGACCAAGCAAGAATGGGACAAAATTACACCTGAAACACTTCATCACGTGGTGTCTTCAGTCCCTAAACGTCTTTTAAGTGTTGTGAAAAGGAATGGCAACATTACAAAGTGGTAAATGCTTTACTGTTCCAACTTTTTTTGAAATGTGTTGCAAGAACCAAAATAGGAATTTTGTTTTCTTGAAAAATAAACAATAAAAATCATGAGGAACACATTAAAGTATGTGCTGTTGTATTGTCTGCAATGAAATACAAGTCAAAGTACATTTAGAAATCACTACTTTCTTTTTTTATTTGTGTTTTCCATACTGTCACAACTTTTTCTGATTTGGGGTTTTTAGCTAAATAACAGTTCCATCATTTCTCCATGCAGGCTATATTTTTGCATACAGTATGAATTACCCAGTTGTTGAGCACACAGACAGTGGCCACTATTTTTGTAATCTAATGAGCAGACACAACTGTGGTGCAGTTGGTTTGGATAATGAATAGTACTGTACATTACCAAGAGATTTTGGGGCCTGGCACCAAAAATGTGCATCACCCCTTCACTTTATCCATGTGCTTGAGACATGATCTGAGCAGGTGCAAACTCAAATGACCATAATCCTGAACACCAAAATGGCTCTGCTGCATTATCACCACTAACACACCCCTGCTGCACCTCTTCGCCTACTTAAGTGCAGCCAAGTTCAGGGCATGTCACCAAAGTATTAAATGCTTGCAGACGGGAGAAAAATCTTTGTGTGTCTGTCAGAAATGTCACTTTACCAGCGTAAAGCCCCTCTGTGCTCTGTCATGAAAATGGAGCCCTCTGACTCATGTACGTGTACACAGGACTGCTTTAGCTTTTTGTTTTATCTTGTTGTTTAAGCTTTCGGCAGTAAGCGCATTGTCCATTGATGCTGCAAGAAGCAGAGGCCAACATAGTGCACGTCAATACCCGAAGAATACTTCATGTGCAAGAAATATTGATCTGGTGAAATCTATGCATGGGGCAGAGTTGGCCAAAGCCATAGTGCATTCACAGCACCTGGCCAAAGAATAAAGCATTCCTTATATTCACTGTGAAGAAAACTGTATTGGATTGGACCCTTTGAATGAGAATCAGTGAATGCGGATAATGATACAACCACCTACACTTTTCCAACAGCCTTTCCAAACTAAATATATATAATATATTTAATATATATCAATTTAAGGCTCATGTGTTTGACTTATACACTATATGGAGTCACACAAACATACCTACAATCCCAAATAGATACTTTCAGGGCATATAAAAAACAACACAATAAATGCATGTTTTCACGGTCCCCCTCCCATCCATACATTCATCTTTGTTACGAAAAAGGAGTGAAAGAGGGAGATATTGCCAATGTTTGAAAAGCTCACACAGTGTTGCCCTCCCACCTATTTGACTGCAGTGATACATTAGCATAGCACACAATAGCCTCTGTCAGGGTCTGGTGTGAGGGCCTGTTGCAGTGCATACAAACAAAGACATGCACATATACAGACGTGGGCATGTACGCAATACATAATGTATTCACAGGCAGCCAAGCTTTCTTTTTTTTTTTCCCACTGCCATTCAGGCGGCATGTTTGCCCACACAGATGCTATCAGCAGCAATAAGCCTGTGTGGTCATTGCTATTCAAAAACCATGATGTCTCCCATATATTCTGCTCGTTGGCACATGCTAATAGGAACAAATTACTGGCTGAAGTTTCTATGGGCTGGCTCCTTGGCCCCGTATGTGTGCTGTGTTGACTTATCGATGAAGTTCCAATTGCATATTTAATGTATTTGTGAGTGTATTTAGTTAAACAGTGTAATTGTCACTTACGAATGACTACACTAACTTGCCGATGCCCAATTTTCATTTCACAGTCGGCTGTTTGCGCACTGCTGAGTGACTGATTCTGTTGATTTGGCAGAGATAAACATTGATAAACTGTTAAACAAAGTGTGTGTGTGTGTGGGATCCCCGCTTATTATTGTGGGGAGGATGAATACAACTTGTTACTGGTGTCTGGTGTGTATGTATGTATTTGTGAGAACTGTTAGAATCATCAAGGATTTTGCCTGCAGAATTACTTAACAGATGCAGAAACCATGCTCCATTAGGTACTGCATACAGTACATGTAAAAAGTGCAGATGTGTGTATATACTACTGTATATTTAGAGAAACTGACTATTGTGTCAATGCTGGAGAACAACAGAGTATAGGGTATGACATTAATCCACAAGACCACAAGACACTGCTATACGTATATCAAAACAATACGTCAAAACCAACATAAAAAACATAATTTTGTACACATACTTTGAAATAAAATGGGTTTATGTGTAATAATGTGTGCACCAAACCTTCCATTAAGAACATATTACTAGCCCTGGGCGACACCTCAGCCAATCTTTTAGATGATCATCAAAAGTGTTTATCTCGCTATGGATATATCTGCAGACATAAATTGCCTTAACTACTAAACATAAATATATATATATATATACATAAATGAATAAATAAATATGTGACTCAGAAGATGGATAAAGAAAAACAAAGCATTTTATTTCCCGTACTGATGTGTCTGGTGCCAAATAAGTGTAAACAACCAACATACATCCTGTTTTCAAATGTAAAAATGTCAAACTTAGAATTCCACCCACTTCTTTGTCAATAACATCAATTCTGAATAGTTCAGGCAGATCCCTCTTTTTGCAGAACTCCCCACACATGCTGAATCTTTGGTATAAAAACCAGAGCAAATATAACCCTCCACATGAAATCTTTTATCACCCAAATGTCTTTCAGAGATATAATGTCCACCTAAAAATAATGTCCACCTAAAAGTAATGCAGAATAGTATTATAAATTCAAAATAATAATATTTATATACACTCACCTAAAGGATTATTAGGAACCACCTGTTAAATTTCTCGTTAATGCAATTATCTAATCAACCAATCGCATGGCAGCTGCTTCAATGCATTTAGGGGTGTGGTCCAGGTCTAGACAATCTCCTGAACTCCAAACTGAATGTCCGAATGGGAAAGAAAGGTGATCTAAGCAACTTTGAGCGTGGCCAGACGGGCTGGTCAGAGTATTTCACAATCTGCTCAGTTACTGGGATTTTCACGCACAACCATTTCTAGGTTTTACAAAGACACTCCAAGGCCGGACTTTCAATAAAATTAATGTATACCTAATATGCCTATTCTCCACTTTCTTACTGAATTAATTATTAATTTTAATTTTTTTTTTTACATACATTAGTAAATTAGTGTGAGCAAACTCCTCAAATACATGGACTCCATAATGATAACTGACTCTTTAACTAGAAAAAGATCTCAGACAAGGAAGCAGTTCACTGAGTGATTGTTAAAGTCTGTGATTGGAAACATGGTTGTAGTATGCAGGATAATGCTTGCAGAAAGAAAGGCTGTTGTCAGGTAAAAAATGTCACAGTCAAAGAGGCTGAAGGAAACGTGCATATTAAGTAGCCACATGTATCTGTTTTGGTCTTATAATACATCCAGAGCTTTAACGCTCCAGGAGAGAGGACGGTTCGTTCAGCCAGCAGTTAAGTTTATAAGAATTTGTCCAAATTTCTAGATTCCTGCCAAGCTAAGCTAAAACTACAACCGACAGCTTTATTTGTTTTAGCTTGTTGGTAAAAATTTGCTATTTGCAGAGTAGAGCTGTGTTTGCCTAAAACAGCGCGGTGGACGAGAGTAAACAGAGCAGATTAAAATATTGCTTTCTACATGTTTATGCCGGTCTATACAGGTGAGTGCATTGATAAGTATTGACTTTTTTTGAAGGTTTTATCGTAACCTACTTACAGTAACGAGACTAGCGTGAGTTCATCTGCCCCCCCAGCGGCCGTTGGTAATCCTCTGTAGCGTTCCCAGTCAGGTGCTGCACATGTTTTAGATGTGTGTGTGTGTGTGTGTGTGCGGCGCGCGGGCAAGAATCCCGGCATGTGAATAGAGACAGGGGGGCTGGGTTTGTGCTCTACCTGTGAAGCGCGTATCCGCGCTATCCTCAGACAATCAACATTGATACCGTGGCGTGGCGGCAGAAATTTAACTGTGGCGGTGCGCCACTTGCCAATCAACATAGGGGAAACACTGCTGTGTGTGTGTGTGTGTGTGTGTGTGTGAAATATGCCAGGGAAATGGAAAAAAAATTCTTCTCTCAGGGAAAGAGAGAGAATGTAAGCAACAGGAGAGAGAGGAACAGAGTGTTCCAGACAGAGAAGTGGACATGTTCTCTCTTTGTGATCTCTGAGCTTAACGTTGACCTTGGCTTTTTTTATCTGTGGGTCTGACATCCAATCATCATCCCAATCCCCCCCCCCCCCCGCGCCTTAGTCCGTACATCTTTTCATCTTTCCATCATTTCCTCATTTCTTCTTTCTCATCCCCCTGATTTTTTTCCTATCTCTTTCCATATCCTTAATTTCCTCCCTCCCTTCTCTCCATCTCTTTCCTCCCATCTGTCCTAACCGATTCCACCACCAGTCCGCTACCACACAGCAGATAGCCAGTGGAATTTATCTGATTGATTGGAGGTATTGGTGATGCGTGACAGGTAGCAGAAGGTCAGGCGACATTAACTGACTTATCTCCTGCCTGAGGACTCACAGTCTCCAGTTGCACTTGGCAACTCTCACCACAGTACTGATAGTAAACAGTTAGTTTGGCCACTAGTCCTGGAATATGCTTATCCATCTGTGTGTAAATATGATATGTGGAAAATATCTAATTGCGATTACTTTTGAATGATATGATTATAGTGTGATTTTTGCGAGGATCTTACTCCACCTCAGAGAAAATGTTACATTTTTTTTTTTTCTTGTTCCTTTTATAGCCACTAGTTGAGCAAAAATAATGTAATAATGGCTGTAGTATAAGTTAGTTATTCAGTGTATTCTTCAGTGTAAATTCAGGTGACCGTAGCAGTATCACTGCCACTGGGTTTTTAAAAAACAAAAAGAAGAGGCTGAGAGGACCACACGCACATACACATACGCACGCACACGCACACACACAGCTCCACGCAGTAGGTGTCTCCACCCGTCTCCCCTCAGACCCGAGCAAGTGCTGACTTCAGCTAGACTGCTTGACTCCTGTGGTGTAGATAGACCTGCCATCCCACCCCCTCCTTCAACAACACACACACACACACACACACACACACACACACACACACACACACACACACACACGGATGGTAGGCGAAGTGAGACGTTAAAAGGCCAAGATCTTCTGTCTCTTTCTCTGTCTTGCTCACTCTCTCTCTGTCTCCCTTGTGTGTGTTTTGTGTTTCTCTTCTTTCACTCAACTACTCAGACCTCCTAATCCACACCCCCATCATTCAGACTCACTATGTCCTTGCATCTCTCTCTGCTGCACACGCACACACAAGAATATTGAAAGATGTCTATGTCTGTACGAGGTTCAATCTGTACTACCTGTACAATTGTACAGATATCTGTAAACTGGAGAGGGGCACAGCCTGTCCCGTATGTATAAAATACAGATGGAGCAAGAGTCAAACTCTTGCTTTTTAATTCAATCATTCTGCAGAGCTGCTGCCCTGCAACTTTACTCCAAAGAGGTATATTAAATTGACATTAAAATGTTGTCCTTTCAGCTGTCATAGTGACATCTGATAATAAAGATTCTTATTTACCTTTGTGTTAATGGAGAAAAAAAAAAAACACAGGAGGGAATACTTGGTAGCATTTTGTCAAGGCATCTAGTACTGATCCGAGACAGCTACGTGACGTAGGAAGTCTACAATAGCTAATTTCTTGATGTACAAGAAGGAAGGGTGGTATCTACAATATCTACATGGCTAGTACTTTCAATAATGCAAGTGCACCATAAATGGATGATTATTCACTATGGTTACTACTGTAATATTGATGTGATGAAAGATGGGGGATGCCATGTATAGTACACTTACTTCTGTGTTCTCTTTTTATACTGACATTTATCACTTTCTGTTTGAGAATAAATAGATATTTAGTAATTTTTCTATGCTGCAAACTACAGTTGTGCTACAGTTGTTTTTAGCATGTAAAATAACCCCAAACATGGTATTATACTGATAACTATTGGTCCATTTTTGGACCACCAACAAACGTAAACCCTACCGTGCCAAAACAACAGCTTTACATCCTCCTATTTAGCATTTGTAAGCAGTATTCAAACATTTAATAAATGGTTTGTAACACATTTAATGTAGTTGTAAGTAGATATAAGAACAATTACAACTTCTAAATGAATTGGGACATTTTGGAATAAAATAAAAGTAAATTAATGGATGTTATCCATGTTTGCAAAGAATATTTAACGTGCTCATATTATGATTTTTGGCTTTTCCCCTTTCCTTTATTGTGTTATATATGTTTTTGTGCATGTTATAGGTTTACAAAGTGAAAAAGCCCAAAGTCCACCCTAAAGGGACTTACATGTTATAATCAGTCCCTCCAGAAAAACGCAGAGTTTTTTTGTGATTGTTGCGGGCAAAAATCCTTGATTATGCGGCACGTTTTCTTAAAAAATGCATTGGAATATGCGGGATAATTATGCAATTTTATGCGATGAAATTGCGGGAACTTGCAAAAACTGCGGTTTGATGAAAAAGAAATAAAAGTGATTCCCCCAACACCCTGTTCTCACTAGGCGAAATTACGTCACTTCATAACGTTCCCATGGCAACAGTGGGAAATGGCTGCTCTTGTGTGAAGTAAACGCTTAAAAACGTATAAACTTTTTCAACTTTCTGTAAGATATATGTGACTTTTTTGCAACGGAAATGCGGGGATTATGAAATCATGCAAGCCCCGCATATTTTGCGCGGACATAAGCAATTTATGCGGCGAAAGTGCGGCATATTTGAAAGAATGCGGCCCCCGCATAAATATGCGGACTTTGGCTGATTATGCATTGAAGTCTGCGCGTTTCACGTTTTTCTGTAGGGACTGTATAATGCTCGCCTAGCTGCTAGCATGGCACTCCCTCATACTCTTTAACTGACTAGCTAGCAGTACTTACTGCGCATATGCGACTCCCAACAAAGATGGTACAGAAGTGAGATTTCTCACTCTGTAGCTAAAACAGAGAGCTCAACACACAGGGTGAAAAGAGGAGCTGCAGTAATGTACAGTACAACAAAAATATGGTGTTTTCTGAAAATTAAACCACAAAACCTATTCTGGTACAACCTCTAAATATAATTATGAACCTGAAAATGAGCATAATATGAGCACTTTAAGATATTACTATTAATGAGTACATGTGTTAGTCATACTTAAACTTGGGTGGTCTTTCTTTCTTTACTGAAGCCAGTTGAATATACATTCACTCAAGTACATTAGGTACCACTGCAGTATTAATGCCGAATCCAGGAGGGGAGGATTTATAATAATAATACAAAGTATGCAGTCTGAAAGATAACTCCAGTGGCTATCACTGTATTATTAAATTCTGCTATAATATACTGAGGCTACAGCTTGAATTGGCTTTTTAGATAGATACTACAAATTATTGTATTTTGTCTGAGCACCACTTTTTATTATGTGCACTGTAGATCATTGCAAGTATCCAATATGCACTTGTTGATGCAAACTGCTTCCTCAATTTATACTCTGATAACTCACAGTGCTATGGAGGCATCACTCATAATTTGTATCTCAGTGTGTATTAACACAGCTAATCGAACAAACATTTACCAAAAGTACATTCAGTTTCTGTAAACTTTCCCTCTCCCTTATCAGTGTTTCAGTATCAGCGAATTACAAGCAATTTCAAGTTTAAGTCCATTATTGGCTCACAAAAGCTTTCCCACCTCAGGCTTGGTTGAGGTCTGAGCAGCATCTTTTTGGGTTCGGGTTAGGACCGGCTTCAATTTCTAAGCCCCTTTGAGGCTCTAAGGTGTGTCCTTTCAGGCATATTTTAATGTGAGGATGTAAATTTCCTGGGACAGCGGTTCTGTGGGTGTCAATGATTCATTAGCAACCCTGAGGAGAAGTTTCACTCTGTAGAGAAAAACTGCAGAACACAATATTTACCGCACCACTTCATCCACAACCGAGCAAAAGAGGAAAAAAAACCAGCATGCGTGCACATACAGTAGCTTTGTGACTGCACACAAATATATGCAAAGCACATCGGTATGCATTGACATAATTACACAAGCATGTGTAAGAAGACACACACACACACACACACACACACACACACACACACACACACACACACGCACACACACACTTACACACACTTACACACAAATCAGTGACTTCAAAGGCCCACGCTGCAGTGCCCCAAGCCATGAACATAGCATAGAGAAGCAGAGGACAACTTTTAATTTGAAAGCAGTACTAATGAGGAGAGAAAGAAAGTGTCAAAATCAGCGTGTGCATGTTTGCTGTATGTTTGTGTGAAGATTCCCCAATAGTTCACTGTCAGGTATTGCTATGGTGATGAATGCAGTGGGCGAAGTTAACTTCTTCCTGTGTTAATTTGTTGGGCACACAGAACCTCATATTTGGTCCAAGCATATTGAATGTTGTGCTAATAGTATCAATTGACAAGGTGTGTGTGTGTGTGTGTGTGTGTGTGTGTGTGTGTGTCTTAGATTTGGAGAGACACACATACTTTAGAGAAAGACAGTGAGGTGGGTGACACAGCTATATCTAAATGGAAGAATCATTAAAGGCAGGGACTTTGATTTCACTACCTTCCTTTCATTTTGTTTAACACTCAGAACTAATGCGTTGCAGACATATGTATAAGGACACAAACACACACATGCACACACGCACTCTCCATTGCCAGCGGCCTAAAGGCAGCTAGCTTCAAAGTTGCTCTCATTATTCATCTTGCTTAGCAGAAAACCACATTAATGTCTGTGTGTGTCCAAGCCGTACTGCCGGTATAACTACATTACAGGATGCAGGAGTGTATCAGTGAGTGTGTGGGGTACTCAGTGCCGTGTTAAATAAAGATGAGGAGAAAGAAAATGAGACATAGGGAGAAGCAGAAGGTGATTATTGCAGCTGATAAAAATCTGCCAATAGTCATTTCTCTGTAGCAGCTCTATCTTGTCCTGGATTGAGGTACATGTCACCCAGTTATTGCAATGTGTGCATGTAATTAATGTAATGTAATTGTAGTTCTCCGAGTTTCTGACAATTTCTGAGCTTCCATCGGTGGCTGCTTTCAAGCACAAGGTACTCATTACAAATGCGTCCACTGAATTTTTTTCTCTTGTTAAGTTTCAATGTGATTGAAGATTTTGGTTCTTCATTTTATGACATGAAAGTTCCTTACCAGTGTTTTAAATGCTTTGGGGATGTACTCCCTGACAAGTTTGACAAGCTGACAGTGAGAAAGAATTATTTGAGATACTACACAGTGAGAAAGATGAGTGATTTCCCTTTTTCCTCCCCATGTATGTCTCTGTTGGTTAATAGATGAAATTGTGCAGAGAGAGAGAAGAGTATGGGAGGGAAGCAGATTGTTAATTAAACGTTGAGACGGCAGCGTTTCCAGTTTTGAAACAGAATTCATTTAATCTTTAAACAGCTGAGTAATTACCGATTATAAGGGTTTCTTTCGGAGAAGCGTGGGATGCACTTAACATCAAATTTATCATCACAACTCGCACCCTACGTCCTTTTTTTAATCAACTGCAGTGGGGACAGACAGTTGCAGATGCACACACACTGTAGCATTTGCACAGACTACTGTATGCGCACACACACACACACACACACACACACAGAAATACACAAACAGAAATACACAGACACAAGGAATTAGGATTCAGTCACATTCTATTCCACATGGAAGCCTCAATAATCAGGTTATTAGAGATAAACTGAGAGCTCGGTGTGTTGCTGCTCAGCAAATGTAGAGCCCATAATTCAATTAGCGCATTGTAGATGATCGAGCAACAATTGCTGAATTATGTAATAAACAGGCTATTACTGTGATCCATTACAGCTAAGACCATTCTTTTATTTGTGAAGTGATTAAAGAGAATTTTTAACTAGTTGAACACATTAGTATGCTGGGCGTGTGATGTGATGTCTCTAAACAATTAATTATCCAGTTTTTACACAATCAGCTAAATTATGAGCCTGCAGATTGTATATTTGGGGGTCAGGGAGAAGTGAAACGGTTCTGTCCATAACCAGTGATGCTGCAGTCGACAGTGGGAAATGATTCAACAGCTTTTTACTTTAAATCTAACGACTCGTTTAACCATTATCTGAACATGAGTGACATTATTGACATGTTGGCTGCCAAATCATGTGTTTATTGTTGTTTATTCACATGATAATGACTATCTGATGTTATCAGCCACTGTTTTTTGCCCTTGCAAAAGAATTGGCAGCAGGGTTGTTATTTGATTTGTCCTACAGAAAGCTTTGACACCTGATCAGGTGCCTGAGATGCAGTTTTTATTTTTTTAAAGCAGATCTTCACTGAGATCAATGCCAGGGTTTGACATCTGACCAAAACTTTTTACTCGTACTCAGAGCTTTCCACTCAGCCTAAACATGCAACACAAAAGCGTTGGCCTCAAAAATAGCTTTGGTATTATTGTTGAATGTTGTCATGCGTCTTTTTTCCATTTCTAGTTTGCAGTGTGAAGCATATCCTCTGTCTGAAGTGTTGTGATGTGCAAGGGTTTTGATGTTAACTATCTCTTTTCCAAAGCGTCCGTTTTGTTCAACTTCTGCTTTCAACTAGACGTTCAGTGAGTGATTTCAAAATAAAATAAAAAGACGATGTGACTATGGTCACTGAACGGAGTATAAATAGGGGGTTTGTTGTTGGAGCTTGTTCTAGCTCTTTGGGGTTAGGAATGGGGCTTTTTTTTTTATTCTGTCTTTTGGTTCTATTTGTTTTTTTGTATTTTATTTTTATTCATTTCTTCTTTGTGGGCAGGGGCCCTGGTGGGCTGGAATGGTTACCTTTTGCTGGTTATGTCTGATGGTCATGGGCGCTGCACACAAATGATGTGGGGGGGGGGGGATTTTAATTTTGTTTAAGTTTGGAATCCAGCTAAATACAGTTCAGGTACCTAGGTATTGATATATTCCCCTCGCTGAATCGTATCTTTAAACACAATTATGCAGAGGTGCTGAATGCGGTTCTGGGTGACTTGGAAACATGGGCGAGTTTGCCTAATTCGCAAATTTCCCTTGTAACAATTAATATATTGCCCTGGATAAATTTAGTAGGTTCCATGGCCCCGCTCTCTGCCCCTGCTGGTTACTGAGAGAAGCTGCATGCTGCGGTTTCCAAATTAATTTGAAAGGGAAAATGTCCACATGCAAAAACTTCCACTGCGCAGCGTGGCAGATTGGACGGGGGCTTAGCAGTTCCCAACTTTAGATGGTTTTACTGGGCTTTCACCCTTCGACCCCTTGTCACATGGTTTGATCCCCAGTCGGCGGTTTCCTGGCGAGCGAGGGAAGAGAAGATGATGCACCCTTGGTCTTTGGCAGATGTGCTATTTGCGAACATCTCTGTTAGGCAGTGTTGGCTACGATTCAGTCCGATCATTTCTCATCTTGTTCAGGTTTGGCGCTCGGTGGAAAGGTACTCTAACTCTTCCTGCAGATGGCATCTTTATTCCCCCATTTTTAATAACAATGATTTGTTGATTGGGGATTGTGCTCCTTTCTAGACCTCAAGAAAGATTTTAATCTACCAGGCACATCGTTCTTTTTTTTACCTGCAGTTTAGAGCAGCTCTTAAAGCGCATGGCGTACCGTGGCAGCATTCTTTGCCTGCACATCCGCTTCACGAGCTGTTCATTACTAAAAGTGATTCACGGGGCATGGTATCCACCCTATGTCAGTATATAAGGGAAGCCTCACACTAGACACTTCCTCTAGACTGAGTATGGATGAGGGATTTCTTGTTAAATTGGCTTCTAGAAATCCCGACGATCAGCAAATCCACTATAATTTTGTCCATAGGACTTATTTACCCCTTGTAGGCTGTGCCTAATGAAAATTATTGGTCATGCTTCATGCACATTGTGTTCGCTAAAGACCACGGGCACATTTCTTAATATGTTTTTGGGAGTGTCCCCCTGTTGCACGGTCCTGGCAAAATGTTGCCTCAGAAGTGACGACATTCGTTTCTGGGACAGCTCCCGTGACAATACCAGTTCTGCTAGTGAATGACACTTCTTCACTCCAGATTTCTAAATGTCAAAGAAAGAAAATGGTGGCGGTGTGCTGGAAGCCCCCACACACTTTGACCATTAAGCAGTGGCTTCTGACCTTTCTTGACATAGTGTATATGGAACTTTCAACAGCCCGCATAAGTGGTGCTATACATGTGGATGTGGATATGTGGCTTTTAATGGCAGAGACATTAAAAGGCCAACAGTGACTACAGTTGCCAGCCCACAGGGTCCTGGGGAGGGTGGGGTGATATTGTTTTGTGTGTGTGTGTATGTGTGTATATATATATATATATATATATATATATATATATATATATATATATATATATATATATATATATATATATATATATATAGTCCTTATTTCATTCATTCTTTTGGGGGCGGGGGTAACATGCTACTGATTGTGTTTATGTTTGTTTTTTGGCACCATCAAAAACAGGAAGTGTTTTTTTGGGGTAGCAGGGCTTTTGTGAGTGTCTGTGAGTGTGTGTACATAAACACTTACACACAGACGTTCAGATATAATTCAATATCGTCTTTTTCTGAGAAGTGTGTTCTCCATCGGGACAGTTATTAATGATGGGAGTGATGCTATAAAACAAAGAATAATTTAATCACTTGTGTACTGATCCAAGGACAACGGTGGAGAGAATGCAAGCATCAGCGCTTGTGCACACTGCATGCCTTGTTTCCTAATAATTAGCTATTTGTCTGTACGTATACAAAAGTGTATATCAAGTTGGTGATTATCCTTGAGAAAGCATTCTAAAAGTGTGTGTGTGTGTGTGTGTGTGTGTGTGTGTGTGTGTGTGTGTGGCTGTGGTAGATGGGGACGTCTATGCAGATTGTGTCACTGTAGTGATTATCCTTGAGAGGATTTTAATTTGAGGCTAATGAGTATTTGTTTTATCAGTAATGCACGCTGGTGTGCGTGTGTCTGTATGGTTATGAACTTGTGTGTGTGTGATTAAGGGGAATGACATAGTGAAAGTGACAGACTGTTCAGATGTTCAATGAATGGGATGGAACAGGCAGGGAGGAGAAGGGACATCATTCTCTTGCTTTCTCACACACGCACACAAATGCACGCCGAAGAATGACAAAATCTAACATGTAGCAAACACACACACACACACACACACACACACACACACACACACACACACACACACACACACACACACACACACACACACACACACACACACACACACACACACACACCTTTACACCTTGAGCTGGTCTAATGATGTAATGAAACAGAGCTAATTAACAGAACAGCTCACATATAGAGTCTGGATTGGTGCAAAGCAGTATGGGATGATGGATTCTGTGTGTGAGAAAAGTAGAGAATAGTTGAGTGTGTTGAGTGTATGTGGTTGACGAAATCTCCCTCATTATCACATATTGTGAGTGATTTAACGAATATTGCTGACTGCTATTCTTGTCATCCTCCACAATAGGAAATTAAGTCACCATAATTTCCTTTCAGCATTTAAAAAAAAATATATTTTCTTTCCATCCTGTCCTCTATTAGTGTATCTCAAACTCTTTGCCTCTTTCCTCCACACTATTCATTCCTCCTCTCCCTCTTACTTTCCCCTCTCTTTTCCTCCCTTAGGAGGGTTTTTCTTTGCCGTGTCCATCATGCCGTCATCCCTTGTCCTTTCTCTCCCAAACTTTTGTTATGGGTTAGGGTGTAGCATGGGCTAAGGAATTAGCCCACTGAAATTAGGAGCAGATTGGCCTTGGTGGAGGTCTGTGCTCCTTTAGTTTATGATCTGTTTTTGTCTACTTCAGTTCCTTTATATGTATATAACTGTCCAGTTATTCTTACATTTATCTCAAAATGCTGATGCAGCTGGACATGCAATACCAAAACACTGTCATGCACCAGATGTTTACAACCAAGTTTATAACAGTTTTCTAAGCTGGATATGGGCCAAATCAAATGAGAGCAACTAAATGTGAGTGAAGAATACAAAATGAAGAAATGCAAATCAATGACTAAAAGATGAATTATTTCTCTCTCTCTCTCTCTCTCTCTCTCTCTCTCTCTCTCTCTCTCTCTCTCTCTCTCTCTCTCTCTCTCTCTCTCTCTCTCTCTCTCTCTCTCTCTCTCAGGTGGTGTGTGTATCGCCCAGTCTTTGAAGATCCCCAGGGAGCCCAGGCCAGGGGAGTTTGACAAGATCATCAGACGCCTGCTGGAGACCTCCAATGCCAGGGCCGTCATCATGTTTGCTAATGAGGATGACATACGGTACGTGCTACGCACTTAAACAAGTGACCCGCTGCAGCTGCTCATCATTTTTCTGCTGCCTTGACTTTTACACATGGTTTAGTGACATATTGTGTTTCATTTTCAGCTTATTCTATAATAATATTGTAAAGATACCCACATGTCACTTTTAATTAAAAGCAATAATGATCAACAAACTATTCCTTAAAAAAAACTAATAATATAAAAAAGGTAAAGGTACTACTTTGTTGTCACATACATGTAGCGAAATTCATCCTCTGCATTTAACCCATCATTGATGTTGAACTACTGATATTATAACAAGCAAAATGTTTTTGTCACAGTACTGTTGCAAAAGTTTCAGGCAGGTATGAAAAACTGCTGTAAACTAAGAATGCTTTCAAAAATGGAAGTGTTTATAGTTTATTTTCATCAATTAACTAAATACAGTGAATGAACAGAAGAGAAATCTAAATCGAATCAATATTTGGTGTGACCACCCTTTGCCTTCAAGACAGCATCAATTCTCCTAGATACACTTTCACACAGTTTTTGAAGGAACTCGGCAGGTCGGTTGTTCCAAACATCTTGGAGAACTAACCACAGATCTTCTGTGGATGTAGGCTTCCTCCAATCCTTCTGTCTCTTCATGTAATCCCAGACACACTCGATGATGCTGAGATCAGGGCTCTGTGGGACCATGCCATCACTTCCAGGACTTCTTGTTCTTCTTCACACTGACAATAGTTCTTAATGACCTTGGCTGTATGTTTGGGGTCGTTGTCCCGCTGCAGTATAAATTTGGGGCCAATCATACGCCTCCCTGATGGTATTGCATGATGGATAAGCATCTGCCTGTATTTCTCAGCATTGAGGACACCATTAATCCTGACCAAATATCCAACTCCATTTGCAATTTTGCATTAACTTTGTAAAGTTATTAGCCAATTTGGCCGGTAATGAAAGAATCAAACAACACTGCGTCTGTTTGAATCGTCCGGCTACAGAAATGTTGCCAGATTGGTCTGTTTCCGGCAATAAATTTGGGCGGTTTCGTGAGTGTTTGGTTTGGAAATGTAATCTTCATCTGGCAACGCTACTCGTAGTACTAATCCTACATTTCCCATGAACACCATGTAGTGTCGTACAACGGTTGGCTACGTGTCTAGCGTGCGGTATCAATGAAGTATTGAAGCTATTAAAATGTGTTGAAATTAGTAAAAAGTTGGCTGATTTGATCAGATTTTTTTTAAATGGACTGGCCATGTTGGCTGGTGATTAAAAGGTTAATTTAAAGTCCTATATACTGTGTGTGTGTGTGTGTGTGTGTGTGTGTGTGTGTGTGTGTGTGTATATCTATCTATCTATCTATCTATCTATCTATCTATCTATCTATCTATCTATCTCTAAGCTACATAAACACTCTAATTCTCTGGTCTCTTCTCAAACAGTCGAGTTTTGGATGCAGCTAAACGGAACAACCAGACGGGTCACTTCCTGTGGGTGGGTTCGGACAGCTGGGGGTCCAAAATCTCACCTGTGATTGGCCAGGAGAAAGTGGCCGAGGGAGCCATCACGATTCTTCCCAAACGTGCATCTGTGGATGGTAAGGGTGTGTGTGAAGAAAACAGACACACGTACAGTACCGCCGTGCCCATAAACAGTAACTGACAATAGATAAAGGGGGATCTCTTATAAGAATTGTTGAAGATGCCAAAATGTTTGATCTGCACCGAGACGCTTTCCTCACACCTGGCCGTGTGACAAATGAAAGGAAGCTGTGTGTGTGTCTAAGTGTGTGTGTGTCTTAAGTGTGTTCGAAGTCTAATAGATCAAATTGAGGGGACAGGGAGGAAAGAGCAGAAAAAGAAAGTGAAATACACCCATGTTCCCTAACTCTTGATGCCAGTGGATAACACGTTTTTGCTATTAGGCCAGGGAGGATATCCTCATTTGCTCCCTGTCAGAGCTCACTATTAGATAATTGACTCCTGGAGGGACACAAAGGCGACAAGTTATAAACTGAGAGTAAGGGCGAGAAAGCTGATGTAGAGGTTTAAATGAATCAGAGTCAGCTTTGGCTGGTTGACGTGATGGAACACGCTATGGGGTCTTCAGAATAGAGGAGTTGTGAGGGAGATGGAACCGGTGCTTACACTGAGTTACCGACTTATTAGATATACCTGACACACTGATGCAATCTAATCCAATAACCATGCAATAGATTCTGCCTTTGCGAAAATTAAAGTGCTCAGCTTTTGTTGACACTGAGTCAGAGAGGTGTTGATTTAACTCTAAGGTCATTTGTAAGGCAGTAGGTAGCACTCAATTATAATGACAGGTGTTTCTAATATTTTATCCACCACTTTTACATTCCTTAAGGTTGGACTCTGTTCTATTATTTTATTTCCCCTATCAGTTTGGTTTATATTGTGCTTAAAACATTGCATATTTCACTAATTCCTCTTCATTAAAAGTAATAGTCTGACATTTTTGGAATGAAAAGATCTCTACCATTGTCATATTTTCTGCTAAATATGATGTAAAAGCTAGGGATGGTTAGCTTAGCACAAAGCCTTGAAACTGGGGGAAACGGCTAGCCTGGCTCTCCTCCCAATAATACAGAAATAGTCTTACTGAAGTCTCGTCACTGAAAGGTTGCTAGGCAATCATTGGCGACTCCAGGAAATCATTTTAACTTGCAAAGACCGCAGACTGCCCCATAACCTCAAGGTGTTGTTTTTACACTTTGGTTTTTGTATCAAAAAACGGATATAATGTGCTACTTGGTAATCTTAAGAGGTTTTTACTTTTTATAAAGAGCCGGGCTAGCTGTTTCCCCCTGCTCTCGGTCTTTGTGCTAAGCTAAGCAAACCATCTTCTGGCTCCGGCTTTATATTTAGTGCACAACGTACCACAGAGACTGGTATCAACCTTCTCATTAAACTCTCAGCAAGGAAGCAAATAAGCGCATTTCCCAAAATGTCACACTATTCTTTTATTCAAATAACCAGAGGGACTTTGGTGCCCCAGAGAGTCCAGTGTCCCCAAACAATTGCCCACTTGTTGGAGATAATTTCCTTTTCTAACAGTACCACAGATGCTTATATTTTTTATGAGCATCACATCTGTGATCATGAAAAGCTTGTGATCCCATATGTGCTACCTGTTGAGCTACACATTGAGTGAAACCACTGTTCCCAGAAGTCTAAGTGGCAATTAAGCTACACAGGTGCACACAGGACCAATTTCCCTGACAGCAGAGGAGATTGATCAAGGCGGCTCTTGTCACCTTTTACAGCGAGTCTGGCATTCCGCACATGCTGTCCAAAGTCAGACTGATAGTCACCAATGATTTACCTATGCTCCATGGTTTGTTTCACATGCACTGTGTTGCCCTGAACTACAGTCCCAGTATACTGGCTGATCAGACAACAGTACGAATTAAACTACAAATAACAATCAAAACAAAACCAACAGAAAAATAAAAACCTTACTTAACATTAACCAAAACAGAATTAATATAATGTTAATCAAGCAAAAAAATTATCTAAAGAAAGAATTAAGCTCCCCAATGACACGATGAGCAGTGGTAGTGTCTAATCCCTTATAAAACAGCTCTTTCTCCAGGCGCCACCTGTTTGCCCAGCAGACTGCCTGGAAAGATCATAGTGTGGAATCTCCAAGCTGGTGAGCTCAAAAGAAATAATGGTTGTAAGAAAGAAACAGACAGTACAAAAGTAACAAAATGTGCGCGCCACAAAAATAAAGGTTATGTATGTGAAACAAAACCATGTGTCCTGTAAACTACTTGTAATTAATACATGTTTTAGTGAAACAAAATCATGTCTGTACAATGTGTCTGGAAAATGATATCAACCACTCTTAAGAAAACATAAGCCAAAGGAAATAAAGTGCACAAGGTTACAACTTTTTAAGATTGCTGTGTGGCCACGGCTGTGGCCATCACCCAGACATCTAAGCAAAAAAGCGGTTTCCCCAATTAATTGTAGTATGAACTACAAGTATAAGGAGTGTTTTTGTCTCCTTCGTTTCTCTTTTCTTGCACCCATATCTTTATCTCAGCCTGCCAGCCTCTGACAGGTATTTCCATTCCTGTGAGTGGAGAAAAAAAAGTTTTCCCCTGTTTCTCCCCCAGCTATCTGCCTATTAAATTGGACAAGTAGCCAACTTAGACTGTGTAAGCTCAGTCTAAAATGTTTGCTCTCCCTGCTCTCGGCCTCAGTACTTGATAGGTGCTGCCATACTGGATGGCTCCACAGAAATGGTCATACTTCAGTTCCAGAGGCTATTCATAACATATGCCTTCGTGAGTCAAAACATATTACACCGCCATGAACATATAATTCTTTAGTACAGGCAGGCTCAGCGGAACTGAAGCCCTTAACTCCTGAAGCACCGGTGCCCTCCTCACATTTCACCATTATCTTGGAGGTGTTGAAAACAGCTTGTGTAAACAGAATGATGCTGGTTCAATCCTCCTGATGGACAGGTACAGTTGTGTTCAAAATAATAGCAGTCCAACATCACTAACCTCATAAATCAATTTTTTTTGGTAGAAGTGATATTTCTACATGGCAAATAATTTACTAGTAAGTGTTGTAGAGTCATAGAAAACCAACAGCCATGACATGCATGTTGCTCATTCTGTGTAATTGAATCTGTAATTGAAAGGGGCATGTTCAAAATAATAGCAGTGTTGTGTTCACTTAGTGAGGTGATAGATTCTGTGAAGAAACAGGCGTCAATTATGGCCCATATTTAAGGAAGGAAGTAAGGAAGGAAGCAAATGTTGTGCATGCTGGTTATAGTGCATTTCACACTGAAATACTCAGCAAAATGGGTCGTTCCAGACATTGCTCTGAGGAACAGCGGACTTTGATTAAAAAGTTGATTGGAGAGGGGAAAACATATAAAGAAGTGCAGAAAATGATAGGCTGCTCAGCTAAAATGATTTTAAATGCCTTGAAATGGCATCCAAAGCCTGAACCACATGGGAAAAAACTGTCAACTACCAGTCAAATGGATCGAAATAGCCAAAATGGCAAAGGTTCAACCAATGATCAGCCCCAGGAAAATCAAAGAAGACTTAAAGTTACCTGTGAGTACTGTTACATTCAGAAGAAGGCTATGTGAAGCAACGCTATCAGCTAGAAGGCCCCGCAAAGTCCCATTGCTGGGAAAAAAAGACTGAAAAATGTACTGAATAGGTTGAAATTTGCCAAAGGACACATTGACTGGCCAAAGGAGAATTCTGTGGACTGATGAGAGCAAAATTGTTCTTTTTGGGTCTAGGGGCCGCAGACAGTTTGTCCGACGACCCCCATGCACTGAATTCAAGCCACAGTACACTGTGAAGACAGTAAAGCATGGTGGTGCAAAAATCATGCTATGGGGATGTTTCTCATACTGTGGTGTTTGGCCTATTTATCGCATACCAGGGATCATGGATTAGTTTCAATACATCAAAATACTTGAAGAGTATTGCCTTATGCTGAAGAGGAAATGCCTTTGAAATGGGTCTTTCAACAAGACAATGACCCAAAACACACCAGTAAGCAGGCAAAGTCTTGGTTCCAGATGAACAAGATTGATGTTATGGAGTGGCTCAGACCTCAATCCCATTGGTGACATCAAACATGCTGTTTCTGAGGCAAAACCCAGTAATGCAGAGACATTTGTGGAATGTAGTGCAATCGTCCTGGGCTGGAATACCTGTTCACAGGTGCCAGAAGTTGGTAGACTCCATGCAGCACAGATGTGAAGCAGTTCTCAGAAATAATGGTTATATTGTAAGTAAAGCAAACCCTTGAGACATTTTTCAGTTTATACAGTAAATGTTTGAGTTTGTAAAGAAAAAAACAGCTTAATATTCCTTTTTCTTCACTTTCTATAAAGGTATAACACAAACTTGATCAATTGTGGTCATGTTTTGATTTGGAATTGAATGTGCAGTGTTCCCAATGCATTAATATTATGGAATTAAAAGCTTAAAAGATTTTGAGCATTATTCTCTTTTTAAACACACTGCTATTATTCTGAACACAACTGTAGATGTATTCAGTATAGTTTCAAACAGGAAAATGGAAACCCCTTTTCACCCTAGGTTGTTTGAACTTTTACCATGTCTTTTTTACAGCGTTTGACCGCTATTTCCGTAGCCGCTCGCTGTCCAACAACAGAAGAAATGTTTGGTTCGCTGAATTCTGGGAGGAAAACTTCAACTGTAAACTGGGAATGCATGGTAAACGGCCTGGCAGCCTGAAGAAATGCACAGGTAAGACTCTATACTTAGACTTTACTTTATATGACTTGCCATCCACCATTTTTCCCACCATTTGGTAAAAACAAAGCACTCAAAATGCCTGATAGCCAAAACCGTTATTTGCAGCACGTTTGCAGACTTTGTTTGGATTGCTCCATAGTACAGACACAAAGAGATTAAAGTGCTCTTAGCTATAGTGGGCTTTTACAGTTGTAACCGAGGCTGTAGCGACTAGACTGTAGCGTATGCGCGTTCTCGCTCTGATTGAATGCAGAAGCATACCATAGATTTACAAACTACAAACGGTGACAAGCAAGTGGGAAAGTCAAAACCCAAGCCATGGCGAAACAGGGAATGTTGTGAATTACTTTATAAAAACCAAGCAGCGGCCAGTCTTGAACATGAAGTAAGCCAAGCAATTGCCAGCGAGGACGAGTTGGCACCAGCTACAGCCCCTCTCATTAACGTTAATGACACAAACGCACATCCAGATGCCATATATGATGACAGCTCTCCGCTGTGGAGGCTTGCATTTCTAAACAGCCTGTGGTGCTTATTGGGATTGCGGTGAAATCTATCCGGAGTGGGTCAAACTGACCAAAGTAACCTGCGGGATTCCCGTCTCCAGTGATCCAGTAGAGAGAGGCTTCTCCCTGCAGAACCGCATCAAAACAGCGCAGCGACTTCAGGCAGAGGCTAATGCGCCTCGCTAGTTGCAGAAAGACACTTGTTTACAATGACTTTGATTTAAGTCAACACTTTATAATTTCATGATCCAGTTTGTTTGTACTGTAGTTTGTATTTTATTTCCTCAGCCTAGCAAATGGAAATTAGGCCTATTTTAATTCAGGTCGGCACAATGTTATGCACATTGATTTGAATTCTTTTGACCTCTCTGCCTGTAGCAAGTAGCCTACATTTCAGTATAAATAGTATAAATCTACATTCCTTGATGATATTATTCTTTATATAGCCTGCCTATCAATTGTTTTTAAGTGCAATAAACACAGAACATATTTGACTGGAACTTTTCCCATTTGACCGGTAAAATGAAACCTTACAGATAACATGACTGGCACCAATTTTTTTCTAGCAGAAACACTTCCGTAGAGTAGACTCTGCACCGCTGCTGGCTAATTCCAGCAAATTCTGCTTTGTTATGGCTCTCACGCAGGCACAGAACATACATAGTTGGCTGCCGTTGCTGTGTGTTTAAGTGCAACCTTCTGGCCAAGACACAGATATATATATATATATATATATATATATATATATATATATATATATATATATATATATATATACTGTGTGTGTGTGTATTTGTGCATACATGTTCATAATATGTGTGGTTTGACCTGCATTTTGCTGTCATATCAACATACCTGCAGCTTGTTATTTTACGCAAGGCCAAGCACTGCTATACTGATGTGTAGCAGTGCTGTGTATGCATGTGTGTGTGTACATGATCTAGATAGGGCAGTGTGTGCACTTTCACAGTACCTACAGCTGCCACTGGCTACACAAACAATGTTACACCTACAGCTGAGCCAGTGATGCCAATGAACATTATCTGTACTTATGGCCATGGTCACGAACATAAAACTTTTCTACTTTAGCTTCTGACCTCACACGGCAGTGATTGAGTCTGTATGTTTATGTGCGTGCGTGTGTCACAGTGTGTATTCCCCGGCTGACGCACAACATTAGTTCACATAATTAGGTTTGTAAGAGCTGTGACTCTCATTGACCACCTATTACTACCCGTGGCATCTGTGTATGTGGGAGGGTGTGGGTCAAGGGGCCTGTAGTCGTGTGACAAAGTCCATTAAGTCCAAGTGCTTGGGTTCACGACCTCCAAATCATCAACACAGAAGCCAATCAACAGCCTGCTGCTCAAGGTCTCCGCGGTGACGCAGCTGATGGGAGGAAATGGGTGTGATTATTGCATGTGATTGGGCTGAGAGGGAGAGATAAATAGAAAGCGAGAGGATGTCAACTCGCAAATAAGAAAATGAACAGGAAGAGGGGTTGAAAATATTGTCTTGATGCACATATTAGAAACAGAAAGACAGACAAAAAGAATAATATTCGAGTACATGAATAATGGAGGAAAAACAGCAAATCAGAGACCACAAATCAATAAGACACATTAAGATTGAGAAAGGGAGAAAATGAAAGTGGAAAAAGGTTCGTTCTGAATGTGAGCTCATTTTGCCCGACCATGATCTGAGCAGAATTCTCAGCCAGGTTTATTGAAAACATCTCGCTCTGCCATCTTTAAACCTGTCATTAGCAACAACAAATATAAACAGCAGTCTATGATTGACATCAGAGCTGTGAAAAGGCATCTTTAGTAAACCATTTTTGTTAGTTTGAAAATGTATTTGATTAGTATTGCACATTTTATAAGGCAAAAGTAGGATTCATTTTTATTTTTAATTATTAAATCAGCGTTTTATTAGGATTCCATGTGACATAAACTCTTAACTGCTGACCATTAACAAATTAAGTCAATGAAGTCCTAAACGTCACACACGTTTTGAATCCTGTCTCGCAATTCCGAGCAATGGATGAATGAGTGCATCAGAGTTTCATCAGTCATTCCTGAGCTAAGGCTTTGTTTCATAACGTGACTTATGCATGACCTCACCTTCTCAAAAAATACAGCTCTTGTGCTTCTGTCTTTCAGTCCTACCTGCAAGATCTTCTTTTATACTTGATTCTTGTGTGAGAGCAAAATGACATGAAGCTAATGTATATTTTATTTTATGGAACTCTATTCTGTGGAAAGTCACAAAAACACATTTAGATTTGTTTTTTAATGGTCATTACTGCTACTACCACCGGTGCCGGACATCTGTTTTCCCGTCCAATAAATTCATTTAAATGATTTATTGACAATACATTGGGTAAACTTTTGTATGTCATCATTTCATCTTTTATATAAAAAAAAGAACAGAAAGCACAAAAGAAAAGGCACCTCTGAGTGGAGTAAAAGCCTTTTTTTTATTTTGCTTAAGCATGGTTGATATGCTCATAAGCTGCAGCATCAGCCAGGACAAATCAGATACTGGGATAAAACTCTGTTCTGTTAAAAGCGTGCAGTCAGGTTAAACCGATGCCTGAGGGGAGGCTGACTGAAGCAGACATGAATGAATGAATGAATGACTGCACAAGCTCTGTGTTCATTAATGTAACACTGTGAAACCTGATCCTCAAATCCCAAATCTCAAAATAAAGATGCAGGTGTACATACTTATAATACTGTAGAAGCTCTGCCTTTTTCTCTTTCTCACAGACAAACGCACTTTTTTAATAGATCCACTAACCCAAAAAAATATTTACTATTACTAAAGAACTGTCTTGACTTAGAGAAATCTTTTCTCAGTCGGTCGAGTCAATCAGTTAAACGTCAAATACAATTTTGCAGGATACAGTCCAGCCTAATGCAGCAGGATCACCAGGCACAAACGAGGATGCCTCCGAAAATCAAAATGAATTTTACGGTTCATGGCTCTGATCTGTTTCCCAAATAAAAACATTTCAAAGCCAGCTCGGCGCCTAATGGGAGTAAAATGGCAGTAAAATGATGAAGGCTGAAATACAGAATCAAATTAGTTCTCAGATGTTATTGGTTACAGGTCACAGTCAGAAAATGTTGCCCACCTAACAGTCCATGCCTATAATCCCATCATGCTTCGCAGGATGGATTCACTCTTCATAGAAAATGAATGCATGGCGGCCGCATTGCGCTGTGACTCTGACTGATCTCTCAAATCATCACACCCTCGTTCTGTGGAACCTAAATTTCCCTGCTCTGGGATGGACACAAACACATGGGGACAGACATGACAGACGCACACCGGCACACACAGGACACACACATTCCGCCAACAATTTTCCACTTGGGTACGTCGATGGATCTATTCCACCAGTGAATAGCATTGGTTGTGACAGGAGCTACAGCATAAGCCTCAGGTATACACAGAGGAATTAAAGTGCAGTGCGAGCAGGAAACAAGGTTGTTACACTGCGTGGGCTGTGACTTGTGTCACTCTCGAGGGACTTGGATCATTATTTGATCTTCGTTTTTCATGTGATCTTTATTTATTTTGTTGACTGTCAATCTTATGTCACCTTTCTCACTGTCTGACTTTTTCTCACCCTGTCTCTATTTATCTGTCACTTATTCTTGTTCTGTCAAATTCAAACTTAAAGGGCTTTATTGGCATGAACAATGAGATACAGTATTACCCAACACTTGCAGTACATATTTAAAGCACACAGAACTGTAAATATTTAACAACTATATATATATATATATATATATATATATATATATATATAGATATAGATATAGATATATATATATATATATATATATATATATATAGATATATATATAGATATATATATATATATAGATATATATATATAGATATATATATAGATATATATATATAGATATATATATATATATATCCTTACCCTCTGCTTTGCCTCACTTACCCTCTGCTCTGCCTCACTCATATTCTCACTTGTCCCATTGTGTGCCTAGTCAAATATTAGATTGTTCACATGGTCACGAAAACTACTCTGCCATATAATTGTGTTATATTTCACTGTGAATGTGGCAAATACAAGCTAGATCTGTAAACGAAGCAGACTTTTACATCAGTGCTTACACTTAAATAGTTATGGGAAGAGCTATTTCCAAAGCTATTTGTAATAATGTATATTTTATGCAGCTGTATAGTTTGCACTTGCATTGCTTATTATGGGTGAATCTAGCTTTGCATGCTGGGTGTAATTGGAATGTAATGGGTCCAATAACACTCAGTCAGAGGTCTTTTCATCCTACTAAATGGTGGGGGGGGGACACGGTGCAATCAGTGAACAGCAAAAAAAACCCAGTTTTGAGCGCTAAGTACAATTAATTGAGAAACAAATGTATGTTAATTGGTGCAGATGCCGTATGGTACACAGTGCAATAGTGTGACCCTACATGCATTACATGAACAGACTGCACATCACAAAACATATTCAGTGTCCTAGTCAGTCTATTCCCCAATGTGTGCTCAGGTAAAGGAAAAATTGAGATGAGGTCACAAAAAATCAAATGCCACAGCAAATATTTGTTTGACCGTAGGTCACACTTTATTGAGGCTTTTTTACCATTAGCTATTGGAGATAAAATCTCTCATCCAGGTAATAATTAGACTGTAAAGGAAGTGTGTAAAGAGTGCAAACTCTATGAGCGAAAATCCTCTCATAATAGTTAAAGCTCTCTGGTCTACCTTCCCTGATTGGTGAGATTACCATGAGACTGTAGTTCTCTTTGCAGCTGCCTAACGAAGGTTATGCTGTAACTTCCATCCTACTTAATGGGCAAATGGAGAAGATTACCAAATGCTTGCACACACATGCGCATTAAGCTTTACATTTCCCTAGTTTAACATAAAATATTAATACATCAAATATTACTGCATTACTGAGTGTTATTAATGGGGAAATTATCTTCTAATGGCTACTAGGCGATAGTTTGATGCATGAGGATGCTTTTCTTACTCTGTAAAAAGCTATGCTTTTGAAGATGCAGTCTTCACTCAACTCTAGTGATGTGTACATGGGTTCTGTCTCTGTGAGATGCACACTTCACTTCCACGAGTTAATTAGATCCTGACTTAGCCCAGCATGCACACATTTACCCTCGTGCACAAATACATGTTCACTCGCTGCAAATAGACCATATTCTAATGAGGTCGATGGGGAAGGAGAGTTATTAGGCTCACTGGCTGGATAAACTGCTCCCTCCCCTGTGAAAAGGCCTCAGTGCCGAATAGACTGAAAGATGGAGACAAATACAGATGGAGAGCTTGATGGACAATTAGAGACAGACAGGCACTGACAGACAGATTGCAGACTGTGAGACAGAGATGGCGACAGGCAGACAGTATTTTATGACTCTTTGCAGGATTAGTTTCCAGGAGGTGAGATGAAGTGTCATTTAGCTGCAGTGAAATTATTCTTTTTCATCTTCATGTAGAGGACATGGTTGTCTAACTGCTCCCATACGTGACTCTTTATGCACATGTGTGACTGATTGATGAGATGCAGCCATACATGCATGCTCTGTATCATGCATGTAATGTGTGCCTGGATTCTTATGCAGAGGAGCTCTATCTGCGTGGATGTGAGACTGCTTGTTGCCGGCTTAGATAGTATACGGTTGAAAGCATCAGTGTTGAGCTGCTGATCCAGCATCTGAGCAGGTTCAGTTCAGGGGACCCACTGTTCACTGGGGCCCTGTCACACACCTCTCTTTGTCAGTCTGTCACACACCTCTCTCTGTCAGTCTGTCACTAACACACACACACCCCAAAGCACACTTGTAAATGGATACCAACACCAAACTACTCTAGCACACAAATTAAATGAACATGCACATGTTTATGTCAGCACACTGTAGGTTATAACACGTTGGCCTTCAAAACAGCATGAACTGAGCTAATTCAGCACATAATGAATTCAAAGCGATATTAACTGATTTTTTTGGGCCACTTGAGTGCATTCAAACAGACTGTTAACCGATCCGACGGCGCCTTTCAGAGGCTGTAGCGGGCTCAGTTTTAAGGCAAGAAGTTAGTATCCTATGTGCTCCTCGCCCTGTTGGACTCTGTTATTCCCCACATCTGTGCAGTAAACAAGGCAGTGACATTTTTTCAAAACTGATATGAATGATGTCCAAAACTTTGAAAATAAGACCTAGGTTGTCTATATATATATCCCCAAATCAGAAAAAGTTGGGACAGTATGGAAAGACAAATAAAAAAAAAAGTGAAAGTAAAGTAGTGATTTCTAAATGTACTTTGACTTGTATTTCATTGCAGACAATACAACAGCACAAAATTAAATTGTGTTCCTCGTGATTTTTATTGTTGTTGTTTTTTTTTTTTTTCAAAAAAACAAAATTCCTATTTTGGTTCTTGCAACACATTTCAAAAAAAGTTGGAACAGTAAAGCATTTATCACTTTGTAATGTTGCCATTCCTTTTCACAACACTTAAAAGACGTTCAGGGACTGAAGACACCAAGTGATGAAGTGTTTCAGGTGTAATTTTGTCCCATTCTTGCTGCAAACAAGTCTTAAGGTGGGCAACAGTACGGGGTCTTCGTTGTTGCATTTTGCCCTTCAAAATGTGCCACACATTCTCTATTGGAGACAGGTCGGGACTGCAGGCAGGCCAGTCAAGTATCTGTATCCTCTTCCTCCGCAGCCAGGACTTTGTAATGTGTGCAGAATGTGGTTTTGCATTATCTTGTTGAAATATGCATGGACATCCCTGGAAAAGATGTCTTCTTGAAGGCAGCATATTGTGCTCCAAAATCTCTATGTACTTTTCAGCATTAATGGTGCCATCACAGAAGTGCAAGTTACCTTTGCCAAGGGCACTGACACAACCCCATACCATGACAGACCCTGGCTTTTGGACTTGTTGCTGGTAACAGTCTGGATGATCTTTTTCTTCTTTGGTCTGGAGCACACAGCGTCCATTTCTCCCAAAAAATACCTGAAATACTGATTCATCTGACCACAGTACACGTTTCCACTGTGTGATGGTCCATCCCAGATGCCTCTGAGCCCAGAGAAGTCGACGGCGCTTCTGGACACTGTTAACATAGGGCTTCCTTTTGGCACAGTACAGTTTTAACTGGCATTTGTGGATGTAACTACGTATTGTGGTACTTGACAAAGGTTTGCCAAAGTAGTCCTGAACCCATGTGGTCATATCGCTTATAGATGAATGACGATTCTTGATGCAGTGCTGCCTGAGGGATCGGACATCACGGTTGTTCAGCTTAGGCTTGCGCCCTTGTCCTTTACGCACTGAAATTCCTCCTCATTCCTTGAATCTTTTAATTGTTATGCACTGTTGAAGGTGAAATAAGCAAATGTCTTCCTATCTTTCTTTGAGGAACATTGTTTTTAAACATTTCAATAATTTTCTCACGTATTTGTTGGCAAACTGGCGATCCTCGGCCCATCTTTGCTCCTAAAGGACTAGACCTTTCTTGGATGCTGCTTTTGTACCAAATCATAATTACAATCACCTGTTGACATCACCTGTTTCAAATCACATCATTATTTAACCAATTTACCTGATTACTAGCCCTAAATTGCTCCTGTCCCAACTTTTTTTGGAATGTGTTGCAGGTCTGAATGACAGGAAAGGATGTATATTTACAAATGAAATTAAGTTGACCGGACAAAACATGAAATATTTTGTGTTCACATTGTCTGCAATGAAATACAAGTCAAAGTACATTTAGAAATCACTATTTTATTTTTTTATTTGTGTTTTTCATACTGTTACAACTTTTTCTGATTTGGGGTTGTGTGTGTATATATATTATAATTAATTTCTGAAATGCCAAAGTAGTATTAAAGGGTGATTGAAGGGAAGATGACTTCTTTCCGTAATGACATCCAAAGAATCCAATACAACAGTCTTATGACCCAGCCATTTTTGTTGTTTTTATTTCCTTCTTTCTTGTCCTTTGTCTCATGTGCGATGCTAGAAATATAAGGATTCAATGCAATAATGTGTATCATAACAGCAGATGTGTGTATCTGTCACTGCATGCATTACTGAGTGTGAACCTGTATATGCATGTGTTCACACATAAAAATACACACACCTTTCTGTGTTCAGTGATAGGTTGTTGCAGGTTAGAGCGAACAAGTGCTGCTCTACTAATGTGATTTTACGGTTCGTCCTCTCTTGAACAATTCTTATTTTCTCAGCTGCATAGCCTTCTCTCTCTCTCCCCCCCCACTCCTCTCTCTTCTATTCTGTTGCTATGGTTGTTTCATTTGTTTCCCTTACTGTATTTCTCCCAACCTTCATTCTATTAACTTTCCGTCTATTTATTGTCTCTCATTCCTGCTTTTTTTAGGTTTCTTTTTTCCATCCTTCTGTCTTGTTTAATCACGTTTTTTTCCTTCTCTCTCTTACTATCGTTATTGTGCTCTTGCTCTGCCTTCACTTGTATCTCTTTTTGTTCCATCTCTCTTTGTGTGTGTGTGTGTGTGTGTGTGGAGGGTGTATATATGGTTGTTCAAGAGTGTGAAGACGGGAGGCCCGCTGACATAAAACACACGTTCCCTCAGCGACACAAATGGAAATTCTTGTTTATTTGTTTGTGGGAAAGCTGTGCAGGAGAGAGATTAAGAGAAGAATGGACTGACAAAAGGAAATTAAAAAAAGTTGAAGGCAGAGAGAGAAAGAGAGAGAGAGAGAGCTCGTGAGCATAGCCAAGTTGTGCCAGGACAGTGATTCAACATAATGTGAATATTGACTAATGAGTAATTTATATTAGCTGTGTGTACTATCAGCAGTAATATATACCAGTTATAATGTAAGGATGTAATATATATTAGCCATATATATATTTGTGGCATCGCATTACTCATGAAAAGTGGTGTTCTGCAGCGAATTGCCCTTTATAAAGCAGAAGAACATTCTCACTGTAGTCTGACAGGAGGTCTGAGGACAAAGGGGAAAGAAGGCTGAAACAGGCCCAAAGGGAGTTCTGTTCAGCCCGCAAGTAACCTAAACATATAGTCAGCAAGAGAGTATAGGAGTCATTCAGCCATTACAGGAAAATTGTGGTTTATTATTCTCGTGGTGAAAGAATATTTTCCTGCACGTAATGTTGGACCAAATTTCACAAGAGCAAGTCCCGCCCGGAAACTTTAAACTGTCTACCGTAAGCAACAGGCGCTGAGGTTGGCCCAACAAGCAGTTTAGTGTGCGGTCAGTCACTCTATGGCAAGTGCAAATCGGTAATAGTAATAACTAAGTAAATTAATTACTGAGGTCTGAAAGACGCAACATTCCTAAAAAGAAGTCTGATGTGGCAATGAACACGATCATAACATTTTCATAGAGTAGGTTTAAAAGCAGTGTTCCACCGCACTCTATGGTCTGGAAAGTCTTTTATTTTTTATATATATTTTTTTTAACCTCTGAATGCACTTGTGATGTCACAGTGTACTGACACACCCTGACGTTCACTTCTACATCACTGCAATAAGATGCAAAGTTGAACCTCCAGAGTGATGTCAAATGCATGTACATATTTTTAAACAGAAAGTGAAGGCAGACACCGCCGTTCGCACAGCAGGGCTGTGGAACCCTTTTGAAATCGCTCGGTTTCTTATTCCAAACTCTGTTGTAAACCTCCATCACAATTTACAGACCAACTTCCTGGTTAAACTCTGACCTACCGTACTTGCCGCCAACTATTTTCCTTTGCAAGGGAATATTACCTAACTGTTTGTCACCTCCTGACAAAGTGCAGTAGCATTGACACTATGTTCCCAGATCTCTACAATGCCAGCTAGTGCTGGGCGGTATGACCAAAAATTCATATCACGTTTTTTTCAAAATTATGCCGGTTTTCCGGTTTTTGACATTTTTAATTTTTTCATGCATATTCAGATGTTCAATGCATTTTCTACTCGTTGAGAGAGGAATTACTGCAGCAGTGGTGTAGTCTATTTTTTTGTAGTGAGTATACTGTGATTTTCCCCTCCCAGCCTCATACTCGCCTGTGCCAGAGCGACACCCCAGACAGTCGGTACTGTGACGTTTCTGAATACGAATCATTATTATTTATTTAAAGTCCTGGAAAAACAACACTTAGAGTTGAGAAAAGATGAGACAGATTTAACTTTTTGAGAAACGCAACCGAACCTGAACGCAACAGGACATCACATCACACAAATAAGCCGTTTAACCGACACCCCCCCACTGCCACACAAAACCATGACTAATAATTAGCATCATCATACAACTTTTGTATCGATTAGCAGTAAAATCTGCTAAGGGCCTACATTTACTCAAAAGTATTTAATAAACTGTTTACAATCTTCAACACCATGGCTAACAAATGCATAAAAAGCAGACGAAAGGAGAAAAAAAGCTCCACTCTTTCTATTTTAGTTAATTATCTGACCATTGCTAACTAACATTACCATATAGTCATTTAATTGTGTAAAGCAATGCATATTTAAGATTTAAGAATGTACTCTAATGTTGCATAGTCATGACCTTATGAAGGCCGGGAGTTCTCACTGTCTCTCATCATCTGAAACAAGGACATATAAACATTGTATTGTGTTTACTGCTGTACTCAGACACACAGGTACACACACACACACACACACACACACACGGTATCATATAAGCTACTCTCACTTACCAGGCAACAGTAACGTTGCGGTAGGATTTTCGGGCTGTTTTTTTGTAACGGTAACGTTAACGATCGGGTCATCATGATCTGTGGCAGCTGCAGCGTCACCCGACGTGGCAGCAGCTTTAGGGACAGACTTTAGAAAACACTGAAGTGGTGTTATTTAGGTCTGTTTAGTAACGTTTCATATCTCGTTACTTATAAAACGTTGTTCAAACTCTAACTAGTTGCGAGAAAGGAAAGACCGCGTAAAGAATGCAACTTGTTGTTGCTTAGTAACGTTACGTGACTCCACGTCAGATCCAGGGCACGGCCACGGCTTCCCAACCGTTCTCTTAATAGCCTACATCCATGTTCACACAGACGGGGTGAATTTATGAATGAAAGTGAGAAAGTTCTGTCACAAACAATGTTGTTGCGTATCATCGCGCTTTTGTAAGTGGGTATACGGAAATCCTTGACTTTTCCTAGTGGGTATACGGTGTATACCTGCGTATCACGTAGACTACACCACTGTACTGCAGTAAATTTACTTAATTGACTCATTACTCACCACTGTATTAAGCGGGACCATGTCTTTAGCTAGGTGGTTGGTGATGGAGTTTGTAATCTCGATCCACCGTTTGCTTTTTCTGTCATAGCAAGTCCCTCTAGCAAACGCGTCTTTAAGTGACATTTGGCTCGACTTTTCTTTTGCTTTCCCCGTGTTACCTGCTGATGTGGAGGGCGCTGAGCCTGCTGACTTTAATTTCATACATTCTTGATACTCCAAGACGTGTTTGCAGCTGAGGCGGTGGAGCAAATTGCTCGTGTTGCCGCTTTTCGCAACTATTTTAGCCCGACAGCACTTGCATAAAACGGTTGTTTGGTCAACGTCGGATTTTTGGAAACCAAAAAACCTCCAAACAACAGACCCTGCGGCTCCTTTTTTTGGCACAAGTTCGTCTGTGTCATTACTTCTGCAGCATCCATCTTCCGTGTGACGTCCCTCTGGTGCACTGCTGTTTACCGTCGCTGCTTAGAAGTGCAGCATTTTAAAGGGTCCGTCTAAAACAGTGTCGCGCGGCGCAGCGTAATGTTCGTTCCGGACGTTGTGTTATTAAACACACCGGTATGGCGGTATATTAAAAATGAACATCGTGACGAAAATATACACCGGTTTTCGGTATGAACCGGTATACCGCCCAGCACTAATGCCAGCGTTATCCTAACGTATAGAAATCATGGCCATGGGACAGAGTCTGTGGGAACATTAAAATGATGTCACGCAATGTGAGGGTGCACCTCATTTAGTTTAAGATTAGTTTAAGACTCCCGCCAGATTGTTTAGAATTGGTGTGAAAGACGCATCAATTTGTTGGAAATGTAAGACAGAGGACGGCCAATTACTTTATGTCCCACGGTCCTGTGATAAGGCCCAGGAATTTTGGACCGGGACACATGATAACCCATGTCAGATTGCAGGGACCCAGGTTCCATTCAGCCCAATATTATTTGTTCTGGAAGATGGGTCAATCCTAAGCGGGATGGATAAGCACACAGACTCGTTTAATGATAGCCAGACAGGTTATTTTAAGAGGATGGAAGAATGAAGGGGTTCCGCCAATCCAGCAGTGGGCTTGTGAGATGGATAGTTTATATGTCATATAAACTGTTGGTCAAATTGGATGGATTTTTGTCTGGACGGGTGGTGATTACGGAAGAGGGGGAATTTGTTTATGTTATGTGTTGTACGTTTTTAATTTTGTTTAATAAATTGTTAATTAAAGAAATCATGGCCATAACTCCAAAAAAACGACTCATGTTGTAACAAACTGGAATTTTCTTGTCTAAAACCTAAAACTGATTCACTGCAGCAATATTTCTAAGAACTGAAGCTTGACTTCTTGACAGATTTTTTTCCCCCCACAATTGTTGGCTCTACACACACACATATTCTGCGGAATGATGTTTAAATTATATTTGACATTGATCTCTGATTGCGCACACACAAAATTCAGGTGCCAATAATGGAACACACACACAGACACAGACACACACACACACACACACACACAGGTATTTGTGCAGCGCCGTATTGGCATAACCCTTGGCTTCAGCGCTCTCTTGTTAAATCATGTCTGATGCTCATTTCCTATTCTCTCCTATTGATTATTCATTTCTCTCCTGGCAGATTAGCCCTTAGCTAGCTCAGAGCCAGAAAAAGTATGTCTATAACAAGAAAACTCTGTGCGTTGTTAATGTGTGGGTTTCTTGTGGGCGGTTGGGCCACGTTTTCCTTGCTTCCTGTTATGACATATAAAGCAAAAACATTCCTTAGCAAAATAGGTGCATGTGTTAATTATTATGACAATGGATTTCAAATGTCTATAAATTATGTTTGTGGGCAGCATTTCCCTATCCTGTCATCTCCCCGATGTCTTTCAGACATTTTTGATAAATGAATGCAAAGCTAATTAACCAATCTTTATGTAAATGTATTCATCACCATCTAAATTGATTATCCCACGGTTTATAAATTAAATTTCCTTAGTTCATTATTCCCAGATTCATCACATCTGCATGTTAAAATGGAAAATGAACGTGCATGTATATGGATGTGAGCACGCCTGAGAAAACCGAGACAAAAAAAACAAACTGTTAAGCAACCGGAGCAGAGAAGGAGGGAATTGAATGTGTTCCTAATTGATGTTTAATTAAGGAGCTTGTCCGAATCATTAGCCTTTCTGTCATCCGTGCTGCCATCAATCACTCTCGGTGTAAAACCTGGCTGGCACACTGGTCCATGAAGGCATCCATCAACGCACTTAGCGAGTCACCATTCCTGCATTAGCCCCACCTCACTGCCTTAATGTATTGGTTTGTGTATGTATTAGATACAGACCGGCACTGGCTTCGCTAAGAAAGCATTGGAGCACATATTTTAGTTGTTCTACTGGCATCAATCTAATCGTTGAGACTCCTGGCCGATGAACCAGGAGATGTGGAACATGTCTTCAAGTGTTGGGGCTGAACAAGTGTTTGTTTAACCTCACACCGTGATGATGACTGAGCTTTTACTAATGAAACACTGTGATTTCAATCATTTCTCAATTGAAATCCAAACAGGACTTTCTGTATGTGCAGCATGTTTGTTATACCCTGTCAGCTCAGGGTTTTACGTTTCCTTTTGGAGGTCAAAAATAATCTGTTGGCCTTTTTGTGATTATCTTCAAGACTTTCCACAAAGTTAGAGTTTAGCTCTTCACTTCTACTCTTAAAGGGATACTTCACCGCTGGAAAGCCTAATATATCTTTAAATTGGGTCACCTATGTAGCAGAAATGTGAAAAAAAAAATTTAATTGGTGCCTTCTAGGCCGAGAAAAGCCAGAAAATGTGTTTTTGGCTCATATGGATGAAAGACACCAAATCCCAGAATGCACTTCGCTTCGCTGCTTTGAGTCCACTCCCAAGCCACGCCTACCGCTTGACAGACAGACAGTGAGGCATTCGACTCAACTCAATGTGTTTTATTGTTATTTCAACCATATACACAAAACAACGTTTCATCGTGGCTCGAGTCAATTTAAAATATATAAATACACATTTAAAATATATAAAAACTACATTATATAATAACGACATACGAAACAGGCTACATTTACCGTGCACACACACATTATAGGCTCCGTAAAGTTCAGCTAAGCATACCAGCATTAGGCTTGGTGGGCTGTAAACACCGAGTATAAACACAGCCGTGAATTAGCGTGGAATGTCGAATGGTCGCCATGTAACAGTCACAAACTCCAGCGGTTAGCAGTTAGTTGGATACAAATCACCCCATTTCAACCATATACACAAAACAACGTTTCATCGTGGCTCGAGTCAATTTAAAATATATAAATACACATTTAAAATATATAAAAACTACATTATATAATAACGACATACGAAACAGGCTACATTTACCGTGCACACACACATTATAGGCTCCGTAAAGTTCAGCTAAGCATACCAGCATTAGGCTTGGTGGGCTGTAAACACCGAGTATAAACACAGCCGTGAATTAGCGTGGGATGTCGAATGGTCGCCATGTAACAGTCACAAACTCCAGCGGTTAGCAGTTAGTTGGATACAAATCACCCCATTTCTGCACCAGTCCGTGTTAACACAGCTCACCTTCATACAGAGCATCTCTAGCTCGGATTGTCGGAAGGCTAGCAGGCCTGGTAGCTGGACAGTCCGGTTCACTGTTGTTCAGCCGGAAAGCAGTTAGTTGGATACAAATCACCCCATTTCTGCACCAGTCCGTGTTAACACAGCTCACCTTCATACAGAGCATCTCTAGCTCGGATTGTCGGAAGGCTAGCAGGCCTGGTAGCTGGACAGTCCGGTTCACTGTTGTTCAGCCGGAAAGCAGTTAGTTGGATACAAATCACCCCATTTCTGCACCAGTCCGTGTTAACACAGCTCACCTTCATACAGAGCATCTCTAGCTCGGATTGTCGGAAGGCTAGCAGGCCTGGTAGCTGGACAGTCCGGTTCACTGTTGTTCAGCCGGAAAGCAGTTAGTTGGATACAAATCACCCCATTTCTGCACCAGTCCGTGTTAACACAGCTCACCTTCATACAGAGCATCTCTAGCTCGGATTGTCGGAAGGCTAGCAGGCCTGGTAGCTGGACAGTCCGGTTCACTGTTGTTCAGCCGGAAAGCAGTTAGTTGGATACAAATCACCCCATTTCTGCACCAGTCCGTGTTAACACAGCTCACCTTCATACAGAGCATCTCTAGCTCGGATTGTCGGAAGGCTAGCAGGCCTGGTAGCTGGACAGTCCGGTTCACTGTTGTTCAGCCGGAAAGCAGTTAGTTGGATACAAATCACCCCATTTCTGCACCAGTCCGTGTTAACACAGCTCACCTTCATACAGAGCATCTCTAGCTCGGATTGTCGGAAGGCTAGCAGGCCTGGTAGCTGGACAGTCCGGTTCACTGTTGTTCAGCCGGAAAGCAGTTAGTTGGATACAAATCACCCCATTTCTGCACCAGTCCGTGTTAACACAGCTCACCTTCATACAGAGCATCTCTAGCTCGGATTGTCGGAAGGCTAGCAGGCCTGGTAGCTGGACAGTCCGGTTCACTGTTGTTCAGCCGGAAAGCAGTTAGTTGGATACAAATCACCCCATTTCTGCACCAGTCCGTGTTAACACAGCTCACCTTCATACAGAGCATCTCTAGCTCGGATTGTCGGAAGGCTAGCAGGCCTGGTAGCTGGACAGTCCGGTTAACTGTTGCTTTCCCACGAAAGCACAAAACACAGCAGTTTCTGAACTCGCGTTGGGAGCATCGTTGAAGTTGGATGTAGTCCAGTTTGTTGTTAAATGAACGGACACTTGCAAGCAGGATTGATGGGACAGGTGGCCGGCTAGCGTTAGCTCGCTCTGGATGTGCCTTTCCCCCGGCTAGCTTTAGCTTCCCACCTATCCGACGTGAATGCCCCCTACCCCGGCTCGGGGTAGGAGCGACCCCGCGGTCTCCGTGCTGTTCTCCGTGCTGTTCTCCGTGGCAGGCGAAGCTCTTGTAGTGGGCCGATTATTCCGTCTGTAATAACGTTTCCTGCATATTCTCTGATCTGTAGTGATGTATCCCGGTGGTACACGTGCGGTAGTTTGAATGCACATAATTGTTGTAAAAGTTTGCTGCTGAGAAGATAGAGCAGAGCCCTGTTTAGCGAGGATTCAAGATGGCTGACATTTCGTTTTTTTTCGGCCGAGATCGCCTCGCTTCGGGTGATGGGCGGGTTTAAAACATGCGGAAGTAGGTCCTACTACTGGTTGTAGTCTTTTGCTCTGGCCAAAAAATCTTCCGATGACGCAAAAATCGTCATTTTACGTCATCGGAAGATTTTTTCCGGACCCCCCAATGCAGATATCTCCTGTCTCAGGGGGATAAGAGTGAGAGACGCACGGTCATTCAGAAATACTACCGGGTTTCTACTGATACAAAGCTGAATGCTAAATCGGTGAAGTATCCCTTTAAGGTTATATTGTGATTGCTGTTATCTCCAGTAATCCTGGAGAAAAACTCTTACCAGTGAGTCATAGTACCACCACCTCTGCATTGATGTTGAAGTGCCTGGTTAGATGATTCAAGTGGCATCTCATGTCGTTTAGGAGATATTTGAAGAGGTCTCTTTGAAAATGCAGTATCATTTTGAATAATGATAATGATGAAAATAACTGCCATGACTTCACTTTCAAAGATGTCTCTAAAGTACTAGGTCCCAACTGTAAAACCCTTATCTTCTGTCATATAGAGACTTTAAAGGTTACATTTGTAATAGCAGGTTTCATGATCTTCAAACAGCAGATTATCTGAATTTCAAACAAAACTTTCCCCATGAAATCATTTTTTTAAACAGTCACTGACATGCCTGTGGCTTTTACTAAACAGAACTAAGATGAGGAATGCCTTTATACTAATCTAGAAGCTGATCACAGCACCCGGCCTGCATGTCAGTGCAACAAGAATAAATAATCAACCACAAAATATGAAAATGACTCGGAGGCAGATCATGGAGATGCGTCCTCATGGAGCTTTTGGTTAGCAGATCTTTTATGAGACATGAAAGTTACTTTTCATCTGTACTTCTGCCTCTCAGAGTTTTTCAATTTTCAGTTTTCAATGCAAATCCTCGCTTACCAAGCAGCCAACAACACGGAGCTGCCCGTGGTCTCCGATGTCATTAACACTGAGCAGAAAGGCTGAATTTAATTTAGCATCTGCTGGCTGGGAAATAGAAGAGAGTGTAATGTCAGACAGGGTGCATATTAACACACAGGCATTTTGGCCATCCATCTATGTACCGCTCTGTGTCTCTTTCTCCATCTCAACCTTAATCCCTGCTTATCGCTTTCACTTGAGTCTTGTTTTCACACATGCACACACTAAAGCAAGTCTGCACCATGCTAAATATATTACAGTTGCGTACTAAAGACTCTGTTAAAGATGTCTTTTGATTTCCCACCTGCTCACACGCATCATGTGCAGA
This sequence comes from Gymnocephalus cernua, assembly GCA_023631565.1. Lineage (NCBI taxonomy): Eukaryota > Metazoa > Chordata > Actinopteri > Perciformes > Percidae > Gymnocephalus > Gymnocephalus cernua. The sequence continues at coordinate 13,086,559 of CM042447.1, read as the reverse complement.
TAAATGAATAGATTTGTGGCCACGTCACTGATGTGACAAGCTGTTCCTGGCTGCAGACAATGAGCAGACAGGTCCAATAATTGCTCCATAGCATTGCACTCTTCACACACTCCCCTTGCTCCGGTTACAACACCTGACGCAATCCCAGGAAACCGAGACAGTAGTGCTTTCCCAGTTAGCACCACTCATAACAGCACGAGTCGTTTAACTGTCTCAAGGCAGGATTGCATTTTCTTGCGAGATGCTGATTAATGATGCATCGTGTCCCTTCACATCGAGTTACACAACATAGAGAAATTCTCATTATCGCATGACACGTTGATCTATGGCTCAAAGTGTAACACTTTTGTTGTACTTTTTTCTCTGAATGGAAGCATGCACAAATGCTGAATGCAAACCCACGTGCACACACATACCAATTCCTCGGGAAAAGATGCTGGCTCGTTGACAAAGACGAGCAATACACTTTAGCTCTATGTAATGAGGTCACAAATCTGGTTACAAATGATAAGTGCAATCAGTAACCTGGAATTTATGGGTCAGCTTTAAAAAGGTCAAGATAAACTCTTCTATCGATACATTTATTCTGAGGCTATTTGGAAAGCAAACACTCACCAGTTCTCTCCTTACAAAAAGAAGGTTTTTAGTAATTAAGTTTAATTTACAGTTGCTCTTAATTGGACAGCCAAATTATAGTGTGCCTCTTGAAACTATAGTAGTTTATAACCTTCATTAACACATATTTAGTCTATATCCTTGACATTCCACTTGTGGGATTGCTCCGTTGCCGACGTAAATTCCGCCGGATTTAACTCATTTAGGCTGGATAGCCGTTGCCTTGGGCTTTCTTTGTGTTGGCATTTTAAACTCCAGTCGATTTATGAGGACTATGGTTAACCTTTTCTCAGATCTCTGCAGGGTAAATCCAGACAGCTAGCTAGACCAATCTGAGTTTTCTGTTGCACGACTAAAACAACTTTGGAACGTACAAATGTTCCACCAAAACAAGTTCCTTCCCGAGGCTATTTTTCAGAGGCGCCGTTGCTCCGTACAGCGCTTAGCGCCGCCCAAGACAATTGTGATTGGTTTAAAGAAATGCCAATAAACCAGAGCACGTTTTTCTCCCATCCCGGAATGCTATGTGGACTCGCCAGACCCTCCTTTGCAGCGCTGCGGGGGAGGAAGGTCTGGCAAAGCGAGACTAACACATAGTTAACACAACATTTTTAACTGAAGTACCATCTCTCTTATTGGAAGGATTTTGACTCCAGTGGTGATCTTGGGCACAGTATCACTTTAGTACCGCCACTGTGATATATGTAAATATATGTGGCTGTGAAAGCATTTACTAATTAATGTCTTGTTTAGTTTTATTTATTAACTATTCAACTTTTAGCATAATTAGGTTTGTAATTATGGTAGGACATGGGCCAGCCATTCCAAGGGCCTTTGCTTGATTAGTGAGACTAGTATACAGATGTCGCAAAAAGGTCTGGTCTCACACATTAGTATATATTGCTTTCTACTTTATGTGGCACAAATGACCAATTACCTGGTGCTTGAATCCATATTTTAAACTGCTGATACAATTGTCATTATCGAGTAGTTTCAAAGATTGCAGCCCTTAACTACACTCTGCTCTGATGTACTGGGAGCAATGCAATTGATGAAACACATAATAAGCCAATGTGGATGTGAGTGTGTGCACGCAGATGTCAGTGTTCATGTGCTTGCATAAGTGTGTTACGACAATTAAGCCATATGGCCATAAGCATAGTGAAGTCAGTCGCCTTTCCTGTGTGAACGTTCATATTTGAAGTTAAAGACAAAAAAAACAAACACACAAAACAACTGATATTATGCAAAATGTGTTCATAAAATAGATAGTAACAGATTTCACTGTTGATTGTCTAAGCACATTCAAACAGCGCAAACGAAACACTCAAAGTGATATTACTTCTTGTCATCTACTTCGAGAAACAACTTACACCGACGAATGAAGTTCTTAGTTTTCTCTTCTCTTTTTATGTTTACCATCCATAACAATATTAACGTTTTAAGAGCATCTTAACAGCAGGCTGAAAAGCAGAGTTCCACTGCCCTCTCTGGTTGAAAGTTTACAGCCAGATTCACCTGTGTGCTTTGCTGCACCTGTAACCACACCCAACAGTGATGTCACAGGGCCCTGGAGCCCACTTGAGGTTGTGCATTAAAAGTAATGCTCTTTTTTGTATTTGTGTGAATGGGGCTGTTTTAGCTACACAGTAAATCATAGTAGCTCAATTCCCTACACATTAGAAGGAGATAAACTGCAACAGCAACATAACAGGTCATAGACATCGGAACACACATCTTCAGTTAAAAGAGGCTTCATTCCCAAAGAAAATACATTCCTTCAACATCTTGCTTGCAGTGAATGCAGGAATTCAGATGTTCAAATACTTTAATCCACACCGAGCACAATTGTCTAGCCTACAGTTTAAATGGTTGATCTGTACTATTTTAATCAGTGTTCTGTTTAGAGTAAAATGCTGGAACACATCTGAGTGTCGACTTCCATCAACTCTTTGTTTAATGCTAATTCTACATTCATTGTATAGGGTGGCAGTGGCCCTGAGATTAGTGACAAGACAAGTATATTTACTTCCAATTGGATCCATCAAGGCAGTTAGCCAGTCAGTTAGTTGCGCTGGCTTCACCTTGCTACACTCCGCTGGTCCAGTAAAGTATTCATCTCACCCTGCTGCACGGAGGCTTTTGACTGGGCTTAGTAGCATTAATCACATTACTGAGGCTGCTACCAGAGTGACCTCAGGGCATGGCAATAACTCAAAAAAAAAAATATAGGCCTCAGTGGTATTGTTTGACATATATTAGACACCATGAAAAAAGTTGTGGTTTAAAATGTGTTTTAGAGAGAACAGCAAAAAACCCTACATTAAAAAAAAAAGGAAGAGATCCATGTGCACCTAATTTTTTTTTTTTTTATCTTACACTATACAATGTGTGGGTGCCTGGTAGGAAAGAGAGACAATTACATATAGATTTGCCTGTGAGGTTGGAAAACTAGGCTCGTGGCCAGAATTTCCAAAGCTTTTGAGAACATCTGTCCTCTCTCTCAGCGACTACTGAGGTGTGAATGTTTGTCAATGTGAATGTTGAGCAGGTTGTTGGCCTTCTCTGCATAACCAAAGGTTACTGTGATTTGTGCAGCTGTTTATCCCATCAAATGCCACCAACAACAGCACACACACAAATACAGACGTGCATGTAAACGCCTGACAGCAGTCTATAACTGTAGATTTTGATTTCATTCTCAGGATCCTATTAATTCCTTATGGATTCTCATATTGATCGAGGAGCCTCTGGTCTTGTTAATTCAACTCAGCCCAGACAGGTTTTGATTTCAGTTTGTGATGCCTGAAGGTGACTGCTACTTGTAAGAAATGGGTGAATAAAGCCCAGGAAAAGGCAGTCGGGAGGGAAAGAGAAGGCAGAAGAGATAAGGACAGAAAGAGGGAATATAAGAAAATGAGACAGAGGCAGTGAGAGGAGAGGAAAAAGAGGGACAAAGTGAAGGAGAAAACTAGGCAGTAATAAGCGATAAGCAACAACAACAAAACATGTCCGTAAAGAAAGATAATGAGTTTCGGATGTTTTGATATCCTATGTAGTTCCTCTCCTTGAACTTTTTGATGAAAACCAGAGGAAATGAATGTTGTAATCAATTACGGATTTCCATCTTAATGTGTCAAGGAGGTATTTATTTTCACTCCGTTGTTTTTTCATTAGCTCATTATGCTAATGAGTCGTTACATAAAACCCTCTCAGTAAATTGCAACTAGGAAGTTATTTGCGCCTTTGTGTGTGTGTGTGTCTCTGTGCATGCGTGTGTTTGTCAGAGAATGAGAGAGAGTGGGAGTGTGTGTGTGTACATGCCGTTGCAATGTGCATGCACAAAAGCATGAATGCCAAATGCAAATATGCATTTGTTTCATCGGCAATTCATGAACTTGAACATGAATCTGAAGTAATTAATTAGGCTGCAGTAAGTAGATAAGCCACATGGCTTTAAAAAAATAAGCAACACACGAGAGGCACACCAGACAGCATCTAAATATACATTGTGTATTTCGACAAATGTATAGAAAATGTATACAATGGTCCTTAACACACAGCCATGTGACATGAGTCAGAAAGAGGACAAATTGTATTTTGTGAACACTTTTTTGCCTTTCTCTCATACAAGAGAATTCCATTATCAGTGGTTCAGAAGATGTAAAGAAGGAACATGTTGTTCCTGCTTCTGTAACTTTGCTACCAGGGTGAGAATGGACTCAGAGGCGTTATTTGTCACTGTCGGGCTGAGTGCCCCGTTACCTGTATGATTGTCAACCTCGTCTTGCACAAGTTATTTTTCTGATTTCATCTCTCCTTTTCTCCCTTTTACCCCTTTCAAGTTGTTTTGTTGCTTCAGCCCATTTTTTCTTTTTTACAAATTCACTTCCTTTTTTCTCCTCTACCTCAGCCAAACTCTACCCACTTTCTTCTGCTTTGTGTATGCACAATATATGCCATTGCTTGATTGTTTCCATTCCAGACCTTTGTATGATGGTACACAGTACTAGAACATAATGTAACTGAGCTGTTTGCTGTTCGTTGATGGAGGCCCCTACCCTGATTATGACTTAAATTCAAAATGGTTCACATAGTCTTTTTAATTTCTTCTTTTCCCCTCTAACCACTTTCTCTTCTTCTCTCAGGTTTAGAAAAAGTGGGCCGTGATTCCAGTTACGAACAAGAGGGGAAGGTTCAGTTTGTGATGGATGCGGTGTACGCCATGGCCCATGCTCTGCACCGCATGCACCGGGAGCTCTGTTTCGGATACCCAGGTCTCTGCCCGCGCATGGCCAGCATCGACGGCAAAGAGCTGCTCAGCTACATTCGTGCCGTCAACTTCAACGGTGAGTTATACGCTGCACCTGTGGACGCATGCAAACACTCATGCATACTCACACAGACTCGCACTCAGCTGGCATAACATCTTAAAAAGCAAAATTCACTCGGCCAGATCCCTAACATCCATCTGACCTTATAACCCGTCATGTCGTCCCAGCCTACAACTCTGCTCTTGTTTCCGGTGTTTAGCAGCCGCATTCTGTTCTTCCAGACAGAACATAGGCCTGAAAGAAATCAAACCGTTGTCTGCCAAAAGCTCTATGATGTATAATGGAGAATCAACACAATAGTGAACAATTAGGCTGTAAAATGCTGTGGTATTTCTTCAGAAAAGAGGACAAATTAGAGCCTTCAAATGCTTAGACACTGTATAATAGTCCTGTCGTGTTTATCCACCCTGACTTGACAAATTCATACTTACACAATGCTAAGCCCAGCTTTGCTTCTAATGAGTCTAATCCTTAACATAAAAATATGTCATGTGGCGTTCGTTTCACCTTCAAAATCAAGTTAATCTGGCTGCTTTCCCCAAACATATTATCTTAAATTTTGATTATGTGGTCTTGTATCACTTTGAAGATGTAGTGATCAATCCTCTCCCCCCCTCCCCCCCCCCCCCCCCATCTCTCCACCGCTGACAAATTTAAGTGGCTGATAAACATTTACTAATTTCCTTGTAAATAATATCAGACAGCTCATTTGAATATTCTCTTATTAATCCAAATTTGCCCCCAATGTTATATTCCCGTATTTCATTCACTAACGTCTTACTGAAAAAGGACTGTTTCTGATGCATTGACACAGTCACGAATGTGTACGGCTAGGGAGTTCCAGAGGGAGGGGGCTGCAATGGTGAAAGCTTACATGTTCCTACCAGTCGAACAGCAGCTGCTGTATGTGTGACAAAGCATAGTATCTATACCGAATACTTGGTTTTTTTCTGAATCCTCTGTTCACCTCTACGAGCAGTCTTTGAAATGACATATATGGGTCTCTGCTAGGTATTTTCCCATAGAGTCATTTTGTTTGTCTCTGATTTCTGGAAACACTAAAAACAAAGTTTGAATTATTGTTCTTCCAGCTGTGGTGAGTACATTTGTTTGCATAGGGATAAAACACAGAAGCAAAATAAATCCACAAAGAGCAAAGTTTGCCGCATAAAAAGGGTGTGAGGTTTATAACCTTCATAATTTAGTTTTTTTTTTTACCACAGAGCTTCGACATTATGATTAACAGTATATTGTACAAAAGGAACCTGTGTGGCTGATGTAGGCTTTAAAACAGCTTATTTCATTAAACATCTTGTACATTATTGCCACCTATATGTCATTTTCTAATGACAGTTATCACAGTCAAGATGCCTCTCTGCTGTATTTGTCTAAGAGACAGAAGAATGATGATGGGGTTTGTTAGGTGGCTCTTTGTCGCGGTTACTCTTATGTTGGTTGTTTACATCGACAGCGGCCTGCAGAATTTAATGCTTGTAAGCTGGTTACTTTGTGTGAGTTTATGTGTCAATGCCTGGGTATATTTGTGTGTTCCAGTTAAAAGTAGTGTTCTTATATATCTGTTAGGGTCAACATGACATTGATAACACTAAAGAAGAAAAGGGGCAAAGATGGAGGTAGCTATATCTCTCTTTGTGTGTTTGTGGGCCGGAGAGGGAGAGAGCAAGTTGCTGACTTTCTTTCTCTCTACTCTATGGATCCATACCAATTGACCTTCCGAGCAGCTACATGAAGAAAACAAGACAGAGTGAGCGGGAGGGGATCATTTTCAGTGGTTAGAGCAGTGATTGCTCTCCTGTTGGATCTGTACCAGGACAACTTAACTTAACAAAGTGAAGCCTAACAGCCAAGAGTGACAGAAATGGAACGAGAGGTGCAGAAAAGCAAGATGAGGAGACGAGGACATTTAGGAAGTAATTAGAAAGTGTTCAATCCTTGGATTTTGAGATAGTATCCCCAAGATATCCTCCTCGTCATGTAACATGGTTGATATTCATTGACGTAGCTCATTGTGTAAAGTTCCTACTGAGTTTAAAAACTTTAATCAATCATGAAAATAGGATCCTTCACAATCAGGGTGGCCTCCTGGTTGGAAAGGTGTAACACCCCCCCCCCCATGACAGTGAGATAGATATTCCCTGCAGAGATATCCTTCAGCATTCAATAATATATACAAACATGCAAATGCATCTGCTTCGGCTTCTTACAGTTGGGGAATTGTACAGGACAAAAAACACATTTGAATATTTATAATAATTATTGGATTAGAGACATTATGTCCTGTATGGATTTAGAGAAAATATGTTACACTACCCAGGGATCTGAGAATACATTTTACCAAATATGGTGCCCCTTTTTGACATTTTTAGAGAAGCCAACTACAACAATATCAGAGTAGCTACCCCCTTCCCCTCTTTTATTTGTTTCCTTATTGTTGTATTGTTTATTGGTGTGTATTTTGTTTCTGCCATTCTTAACCTTTTCAACCTGTATGTATTATAATTTAATTTAGACTGTGATTTGAAATGATTTCCTGTAGGAATTTCTTTATGCAGGTTTGTTTGTAATTGGGTGGGAGGGTGGGATTTGGTTGGGTATGTTTGGGTAAAAAAAAAAAAAAAAAAAGGAAAAGTATGTATATTCCATCGTACAGTAATTGTTCTTGCAAATTTGTCATTTAATAAAAAAACCTTTGAAAGAATATTTATAATAATTTAGCATATTGCCGTAGTTGGAAATATTAAAATGATATATCTTCATACACTTACTTTTCTAAATAATATCTTACCTTAAACTCACCTATTTGTATTACCCCAGAACCACTGCACATAGACACATAAACAAACGGAGGCTGGTGCATTGCAGAGCAAGACTAGCAGTAAGGAAACCAACCCCGGAGCTGCAGTGACACACCGTGCTGTCCAGTTTTTCTGTGTCGACGAGTTTATTAGCTTATCCAACAAGACACACACATTCATGCACATAAAAAGCATGCAGAAACTAATGTGCACACACATACCAAGGCCATCGTGAGTAACGGAATCCAAAACTAAAACAAAACAAAAATTGTATTTAAACCTTTTTTTTTGACAAAGTGATCCTGACTCAAGGTCTAATTTTTAAGCTTTTTCTGGGCTTCTTTATTGTATTGTTATGTTAAATGTGTGCATCATTAGATAAGAAAAAAAGAGAATCATCTTTAAAAAAAAGTTCAGACGTTGTCCTTTACTAAGTCAAGTCTGTGTGAGAATCTGAGCTGTCCTTATCTATCCAGGGTTGTCACTAAAGAGAGAAAGAGCTTTAGTCAACAGACCGTAACGTCATGCTGCGGTGGGCAGAGCAATCAGCAATCAAACTACATGAAAAGATGAAAAGATGTGATTCTATCCGTTGAATCAGGGTCTGCATGATTAACAACCACCTTCAAATGGTAGCGGGCATCCTTGACCCAAAATTTGAAATGCTTAGTGCGTTTTATAGTTCTTTTTTCACAAGGTTAGGTAAAACTAATCTGAATTGGTTTTCTAAAACGATTTGCACTATTCCATACATTTCTATTTGCAAGAAATCCATACAAATACCAAACTAAATAAAACTAAAAAAGAAAATGCAATGAAATCCTGAAAGTAAGTAAACTAATATAAGCATAAGTAGTATTTGTTTGCTATAGGATATACATCACTCGTTTTAGAATGGTGACTGTCTGGTTGTCAAACCAACACACGCATTGCGGTCGCCCACACAGATTAACTTGGCCTATTCACATTCCCCTTTGTTGGTTGTAAGTATGGTTGCACAATATTGACAACATGTGATATTGCGTGAATATTGTGATATCGATATTCATTTTTATGTTTAAACATATGTAAAATTACAAAAGTTATGGGAAAATGCATCAAAATAGCTTCATAACAAATAATATTCTTACAACACATGGTTTATTTCCACTGACAGTCATATTGGACTGGTACAACATGAATAAATAAATAACATCCATGTCTACAGAACAGGACACGTTTTACTGGTTGTACAGTATAAAATCAATAAATAAAGAGCATGTCTACAGAACAGGACATATTAGAAAAAAGAAATTGTGATATTGAGTCGATATATCGTGCACCCCTAGTTGTAAGTACATCCTAAAGTGGCTTTTTAAATAGAGCTGTTGCTAATGTTTTTCTTGCTCCACTTTTTCTCTCTTGCTGCTGCACTATCCTTTTCTTGTTTTGTTCTTTTCCCATCATGTCGCTGTCCTTCACTTGTCTCCTCCCTTTTCTGCCTCGTTCTCCCTATTGTCTCCCTTTCACCATCCCTCTCTCCGTCTTATTAGCTTTCTGTCAGACTCAGTCGCTTTTGCGTTTTCTTCCTCTCTCCTATCACTCCTACTCCTGAAAGGCATTGACTCATCACTTCAATTCTTATGCCTTTTCTCTTTTTTTCGGTTTGGAATTTTCTAATGTCATTTTACATATATGAGAAAGACCTTGAACCCAACCCTGTATGAATTTGTAATAGTTTAACACGGTGAGTGTATTTTATTCTAAACTGAGACTGAGCAGTTAAGGACTACCGGTATTAGATTGTCATATTGTGTGTAATAGTTTTGCGAGAGAGAAAATTGTGGCAGCTGCCTTTCACACAAGTGTGTATGTGTGTTTGTCATGCAAGAAACCTCATTGTGAGCTTATCACTGCCAGGTTATATCTCCTGCTGGGAGACAAGATGGACATCGCCATGGGAACCAACTTGCACTAATTAGAGTGGCTTGACTTTGAGACGATGAACTCTATGCCTGCCTGTACAACCTAAGAGAGAGAGAGGGGGGGGGGGGGGGGGGGGGGGTGATGATGATGATGATGAAGCTCACTGGCTCATAATGACCTCAGGGAGACAGCACTCGAGGAGTAACTTGCTTTAAGTTGATGAAATTGACCAGTCATTAATGATGGAGTGGGAAGAGGGAGTGGAGAAAGAGGAGGTTATGGGAGTGGAGATGACCTTGGAGGGAGATGGAGGGAAGAACATATGGAGGAGGGTGATGTGCAGGTGGAAGGGAGAGAGAGAGAGAGATTCAGAGGACATGGATGAAGAAAAAAGATGGACAGCTGGCCAGGAAAATGCGAAAGCTGATTGGCAGGAGAGACAAAGCAAGTGCAAAAGACAATGAGAGAGGGTTGATGGGGTGGAGAGATAAAAGCAAGATGTACTTTGCTAATAAAGATTAGGATGGAAGGACGCAGATGAGATGAGTCATCTACAATGTCTCAATTTGGCAAAGAAAGTGAACTGTCATAGTAAGAGTAAAACAGAGCCATGCAATGCTTGAGTACTAGCTGAGTAAAATGAAAAGGGAAGAGATGGAGAGAGAGAGACTGGATGTTCTGACTGGGATATATCAGACTTTACCAGGCCACCATGACCTTAAAAAGCAAGAAACTGGGAGAAAACAATGAGTTTTATATTGTATAAAGTAGAACAGAGAGACGGACAGACTCTTAAAAACGTTAAGTTCACATATCCATCTTGAGAGAAAGATAGCAGAGGAGACAGGCAAATAAATGGTGAAGTAGGTGTAGGAACTTAAAGATGCTAAACTTCCCTGGGTTAGGGCAACCTTAAGAAGGAGAAGATGAAGAGAGAAAGAATGTCTGAGTTTCATCCAAAACTTCATGTAAGAGGGAGACTGATGTTGAATGTCCAAAATAATATAGTTACATTTGAATTGTTTTTCTTTGTCACGTGATAACCATTGCACAATAATGGCTGATGTCTTTTCGATAGCCAACTTTATGTTGCTGTCAAATGTCTTTCTTTTCTTACTTACTTTGTGTTCAATAAAGCCAATCACACAATACAGGTGTTGGGTGTACAGGTACGAAATCGCTATCAAGTGTCTCACTATATTGTTTCAAATATAATCATTAATTTCTGTTAGCACGTAGCATTCACAACCATCAGTTCAACCCAGCAATCATTTTTCTAGTGTTGGGCTGTTGTGTGACAGCAGACAGAATAGAAACAAAACTACATTACAGAGACGCGTATTGTGACAGCACCTGTGTTGTGTGATTGGCTCTATTGATGCACAAGGTAAGTGATAATAGTCCCGGCTATAGAACCAGGGCTGTGTGAGTCACTCAGCCTGACAGAATGACAAACAGAGTGTTATCTGAGGGCTACAGCTGCACACTGAAGCGCTCATAGAAATGTGTATCACTTAACTGTAGTGGGTCCGTACAAAACAGGAAAACACAAAATGAAAGGAATAGTTCCGCATTTCAGGAAGTAGGCTTTAGAGCTACAACAATAAGTTGATCAACAGAAACTCAATCTGCAACTATTGTAATAATTAATTAATCCTATTAGGCATTTTTTGAATCAGAAATGCCCAACATTTGCTGGTTCTGGGGAACGTCTGTTTTCTTGTATCTGTCCGTTCAAAATGGAGGTAAAGGCAGGAGGTGATTAGCTTGGTGTAGCATAAAGAATAGAAGTAGTGGAAATGAGTTAGATTGGCTCCCTCCAAAGTTAAAAAGATCTGCATATTAGTATGTCTAAAGGTCACTGATTAACACCGTATATCTATGTTTAATCAGTACACAAACAGCTGTGTATGAAAACAATTTGTGGTTTTAGAGATAGTTTGCGCAGTGTATGTATTTTTCGTAAAGAGTTTTGGACAAAGCCAAGCTAAGCTAATCGCTCCCGGGCTCTAGCTTTATACTTGACAGTGGTAGCGACACTCTTATTGAGTTATCGGCAAGAAAACATTTCCCTGAATGTCAAACTATTTAAACAATAATGCAAATAACAGATACTATTAAGTCTCGTACATTACCATGTGGATATTTTAATGTATCATATCATACAGGTCTTCTGTGTGTTCACGCCGGTCTCTCTGGCACACAGACACGAAAATAACTCCTCAGACTCGCACATAATCTCCTACTTACTACCTGCTGCTGAATTACAAGCAGCAGGTAGTAAGTAGGAGATTATTGACATAATGTCCAACCTTGTACAGGTGGTATCACCTTGCCTACCCTGGTAGCACTCCCAAACAGTGAACCCCCCACGAGAAGCGGTTCCCACCCACTGTAAGCTGAAGCTGTATACTTAGTTGGCTTGTGATTGATTTCAATGTGGTGAGAGAGTGACATACTGGCAGCCCAAACAGTTGCATTATGATAGAAATTCAAAAACATATACTGTCAATTTACTGACATGCAGACTCAAGCTCATTTTCTTGAGTGTATATATAGCCTGTATTCCTCCATATAGTGTTTTCTATTACTCCTCTCATTATCTTCTTAGTGTTATATATTACCTCTCGCCACTGCAATGGCTAATTTCTGCAAGGGGATCATTTGCTGAATAGAAGTTTTGATAAGAAAACAGAATGAGAATAGGCAGATATAAAAGCAATCAAACAGAAAGCCAAAATGAATACTGTAGACAGGCAGACATGGATCCACGTAGACACAAAACAACCTTCAATTGGAGCTGAATTGAGTTTGAGGAAATGAGAGATGGGAATAATAATTTGTTGTTGCATATCCTAAGACACCACTAAATCTCACATCTGTGCAGCTTTTTTGACACCAAATTCATGAATGTGTTGTTGATGGAGATTAAATGTGAGTGTGTCAGCTGTAGAGACAGGAAAATACAAGCAACAAGAACATTGTGCAGGTAAACACTTTAACACCAACTTGTGCTATGCTATAGCATACATGGCGTACTGTACTGCTGGGAAGCATGGATGGAGGTAGGGACAAAGGTTAGGGCAAAGAAGGACATAGTAGTCATGGATGACTAATGAACAGTGGAGGGTTATGGATATATTGCCTTACTGTACAAAGCTTGTGTGTGTATGTGTGCGTGTGTGTGTGTACTCTCGAAGGCTGACGTTTGCTAGACGTTTGCTAGAAATAAGCTGACATCTCCATATTACCTCAGATTGTTTATTGTGACCTGGTAAAGACGGACAATAACCTACATGATGACAGGTCAGACCCTTTGCATGTTAAGGGTTTTTTATGGTTGTGCGGAGGCTCTACGCAGAGCTTTTGCCGTAGCCTGATGTTTTATACTTGTGCGCTGGTGTGTGCGTGGAGCCAGCGTGTGTGTGTGTGTGTGTGGGGAGTGTGTTTTAGAGCGAGGAGGAAGTGAGAGAGTGACGACGATTAGCTCCGGAGCTAGCGACTCTGGAGTCATAGTGACAGAAACAAAGTGTCTCCCCTGTTCTTTCTGACCACGGTGGGAAATCTGGAGCATGAAAAGTTAGCCCTCTCCTTGATTTCATGTTGTTTATGGTGAAGGAGAACCAGGAAATGAGTCGGGGGAAATGCAACGCTACCAAGCCACGGCCGAGCGATGTGCGTCGCTGCGACGTGTAGTTTAATTTTTCGAGAGGTGCGCGTCAAGCTACAGCATAGGGTCCGGCGTAGAAGCAGAGGGGTCTGCGTCTATGCACAAGTATAAATTAGGCTTTAGGGGATGGGGATACAGAAAATATCAGGTGAAAAACGGCCTGAAGTTTTGTGTATCCCCCTATGTAACTTTTGCTAGAAATAAACTGACATCTCCATATTATTTCAGGTTGTTTATTGTGACCTGGTAAAGACAGACAATAACTTACATGATGACTAGACAGACCCTTTGCATGTTAGGGGATGGGATACACATTATATCAGGTGAAAAAACGGCCTGATATTTTGTGTATCCCCTATGTAACTTTTGCTAGAAACAAGCAGACATCTCCATATTATCTCATGTTTATTGTGACCTGGTAGACACAGAACATAACACACATGATGACAGGACAGACCCTTTGCATGTCAGGGGATGGGGATACACATTATATCAGGTGAAAAAACGGCCTGATATTTTGTGTATCCCCTCTGTAACTTATATGGTAGGCAGGTGAACAAAGTGGTTAATTAAAAAGCCATATTAAACTAAATCAAATTAAGACAGAAATCACGTTAGAGGGGAGGGAGGGACGGGTTAGCAAAGACGAGGCATCCTTGACCACACCCGCAGAGAATGGACGCATTAAACAATTCACACGTCGCCTTAATATAACAGACAAACAAAACGTATTTATATAGATAAATGAGAACCTTGTTACTCTGGAAAACCCTGTTGAGTCTTCCACATCACTACTTCTTCCATTTAAGAGGTGAATTCGAATTGCAGCAGTTAAACAATATGAAGTGCAGTTAAACTTTGCTCTGAGTGCAAACGCGCTCCCGCGATACAAATCCTAGCGGGGATAAGTACCTTGGCACGACACCGGCAACAACGGCTACCGCTACCGCTGCGACTGCACCTTCACTGACCAACCGTGTTTATGATTTAAAAAAACAAACAATATGCGTGCATGTTCATAGCGGAACACGATTTGTCATAACGGCCTTGTCCCAGAGTTTAGACGTCTAGCTATATGAAAAGCTAAACATACCAAGTTTTTAATAAATGTACATGAAGCAACTAATCTCAACATGGACAAAATCATGAATGTACTAATTTGCTTTTTTGATGATGACCTGGCCAATGTAACAACACATCTAGAAAGTTTTCTTTTCAAAATGATTCATTATAGGATTATGATATTATTGCAATATGTAAAGCTACATTGACTCTTAATTTGCCATATGGTTGGAATAAGTACAAATTGATCCAAAACTCTTTACTTCTTAAAAATTATGACTTTTATTATTGTGTCACTTTAAGCCCTGTATAAGACTGAAACTAGTGTAATTTCATCATTGGTACTATTCCGTCTCTCTCTCTTCCACCCTCGTTCCCCGCTCTTTTCCTCTGCTAAGTTTGGTAATGTAACTTCTTGTTTCTGGTTTGTTTATTTCTCTTCTCCCTCACTTTCATTCCCTCCTAAATTGTATTTCCATTCCCCATTCAGGCTGTTTTGTCTCTTTTGATCAACTTAATAGTGGCCCTCTCCCTCTGTTTTCACTCCTCTCTCTTCCCTTATTTTCTCTCTAAGATTGCAGTGAATGCAGATCATGACACAGATGGAGGCAACTTAAATTAGTTTTCTGTAATAACTGGTGATTGCCATACAAAGCTTTCTTGGGCTGTGTGTGTTTGTGTGTGTTTTTTTGCATTCTCACATAAGTTGGCGTGTCTTTGTAAAATGTGCAGTGTCTCTTCAGTAAATATCCTTCTTTTTTTTTACCCTTTCCCAACAATCTATCCTTTATTCTGTCTCTCCGTCGTCATCTCACTTTCACTATTCATTTTGACAGTGAGAGCTGGATCCTCTTTAAACATGTATTGTTTCCACTGCATGTTCCATTATCTGCTCTGTTTCTCTCTGAAAAACGTTGTCCTTGCCTGCCTTTTTTCCGCTCAGACAAGGCCTAGTGATAACAGAGAGGCTGAGAAAAGGGGTGTTTGATTTTAGAGGGAGAGATGGATAGACAAGGGGGGGAGGGGAAATTAGAGTACTTTGGAAAATGCACATAGAAAAGGATGTGAGAAAATGGGTAGTTTTTGAGGTGATGAGCGGTGGGATGGAACAAGGCTAGGAGGTAAAGAGAGATAGGAGGTGATGGAGAGGCAAACGATGCTTTGGACGGGAGAGGATTGGCCATAAGGAGAGTCATACGACAAGCAGTGAAAACTGGCTTGGAGGACACTGCAAACTGCAAAAATATAAATTTCTGTGAGAGAATAATTCAGAAAGAAGCAGAAACAAGTGCAGAAATAAGCAATGAGGTCTGGACTTAGCCAGCTGCTCAGTTTCAGTTACCTCCTCCTCCAGAGACTACTGTGAAAATGAAGTTTTTGTGTGTGTGATGAGTTCAGGCTTCATTATTTTTCTTCTGTCATTTCTTATTCTCTTTTTGTGCTTTTACTGTCTGTTCGTGTCCGTCGTTCTCCGACGCAGATGGGAGCCTGTTGGCAAAAACTCAGAACACACACACACTCTCTCTCTCTCTCTCTCTCTCTCTCTCTCTCACACATGAACCAATGTTTTATTAATGCATGCTGCATTGTCGTCTTCACATCTCCCCGTCATGAACATTTAGTCTCTGATGTGGAGACGTGTTATTCACCCTTAGTGTTTCCAAAGTGAACCAGGCAAGGTTGAGGGCTTTATAACAGCCCTGCTACTTCTTCTTCTCCAACTCATCTCTATCATCCCTTTTTTTCTCTTGTCTCACTGTCTCTATCTCCTGTAACAGAGAGGTTGTTCCTACTCTCTCTCCCCCCCCCCCCCCCCCCCCCCCCCCCCCCTCTCTCTCCCCCTCCCCTTCGGCCCCTGACCTTCCAGTTTTTGATCTCCTTCAGCGGGGACTTTCAGAGCCTATGCTACTGGTTGTTATCACACATACTGTAGTTCTGTAGCTCTCCTTTTCTTCTCAGCTTGCTAGCGATGTGATATTCGCACATATTCTCCCTTGTTCACCCTCATTTTCCCTCTCTTCCCTTGTTTTTAAGTCAACCCATGTCTCTGTGTCTATCTGTCAGATAGACAAGGTTTGATGCTTTCCTGCAGACCTGCTTACGCTCCCTTTTTTCTTTCATCTTCCTCTGTCACTCATTTTCCTCCATCTCTTTTGGGGTTTTCTCTCTTCTTTTGCCTCACTGTAGCTGTTAAGCTGGCTAAGAGTTGAGGCGTTTCTGCTGTCTTGCTGACTTTTATCCTTATGTCTCTCTTGGGTTAGTACAGTTTTAGATGGGTGTGACTGACATTGAATATATCTGAACTTAGTGGCAGAGCGAATCAATTCTTCATTTACTTTTCTGTGTCTCCCTCTTATTTCACTCTTTAAGTTGGTCTCTGCCTGCAAGTCCATTTCATTTAAATTCACTCATCGCATGAAATCTTTCATTCGGTAGTAGAAAGGCTGTTACAATATTGAAGCTAAGGGTGAGCTTCCCTTGCAAAAGAGGAAAGTTATGGGTTTCTTGTAATAGTCGGTTGTTGATCCCCAAAGGGAAAGCCTCCGACTCAGCAGGGAAGCTACAGAGCTGTGCCTTTGGCTGGCAGGGAAGCAGGATCTTGCTCGGGGACACTTCAGCAGAGCTTATGCCTGTGTCGCCGCCGTGCCTTGCTGTTGCAGGGAGAACACCTGGGAGTTGAACCAAGTCTAGGAAACATGTGCTCGCACTTCCAAACACACACATGCACACTCCCCATCAACTGGAAGTAGTAGCCATTCTCACCACACTCCACAAAGCCTAATCTGAGCACCCAACCTTCCCCAAATAAGAAATCAAACTCAGTGATTTTAATGTTTTAATGTTTACCTAAGTCAGAGGGAGTAAAACAATTCATTGGTTAACATGCATGAGCCCCCAGGCCTTTCCAGCACTTTCTGTGTAATTTAGGAGCTTGTCGGCTTGCTTTAGGTTATGCAAAATGAATGCAAACGAGGTGAAGAAGAAATTAGCATCTCAAGAATTTACTTTGTCCTCACAGAACAGAAATGTTGAGGTATAATGGTGACAATATTATCAGCTGTTACAGAACAGATATGTGTTTTGTTAAATGTATATTGAAGACTGTTAGGTATTAAAAAGGTACAGTAAATCAAAATGCACTTTTTTTGAAAGTATAATTATTAGTTTGGTTGGCTTTTGGGAGAAAAGGTCGACAAGGTAAACCTTTCGACAATAAAAACCAATGTGAATAAACATTGACAAATACATCCATGAAGCACAGTTAGCAGTGATGAATGAGAAATACTGAATTGGACACAGAGGAACATTATTTATTTTACAATGCCTGCCAAATACCCATTTAGTGATATGTAAATAACATCTAACAAAGTGGACATGGAGATACACTTAAGTGCTATGTTAGACAATGTGTTACTCTAGTGTGGTTGTGTTTAAGAAAGAAGATTTTAGTTTATGGCAGAAGCATTTTTCTGCAGTGCAGCATCTGGCTTTGAATGACTGAACATGATGGGTGTCATTACAGGATGAGGTGGTCATGGTCTTGATAACTAAACATGTTATGTCACTCCTCCCACACTGATGACAGTGGTGCAGCCACAGTACATTAACCCATTCACAGGTGTAATGATTGTGGGGTTTTTTTCTCGCTCACTTTTCTTGTCTTTTACTCGCCCATCAGACAAACCATTTAGCTGTGATTACTGCACATCTTCTTAAAGTAACAAAAGAGTACATGGTTATTTTGTGTTAGTTCATTTGAGATGCATTTTTAGTGACTCAGTAAAATTCCCCATGCCCCTGTTGGATCGCTATACAGGACAACAAGAGCCCTTACCTAAAAATGTGTTCAATAAACCAAACACAAATGGTAATTCATAGGCCAGTAAGTCTGTCCATGCATCTCTTAAACTAAAACATTAATCAGAACTGATGAGGGGTTGTCAGCTACCTGTTTACTCAACCTATTGGCTAGATGCTGCCAGCTCCTGCCATGCCTATTGTGTGTGTTTGCAGTAATTGCTGCTGCTTTTAAGTAGCCTGTCTTTATTCACCTTACTCAGAAATTGTGAACAAATGGTGCAAACACCATGAGATTGAATAGTCATTTTCTACTCAAGGTAACCACTGCTTTCAGACCAGTCTGCTTTTATGCTACATAATTAAGAGTACCTGCCAGCAAGTCTCTGCCCCAAACAACTGTTTTAGTTGCTGCATCCCAAACTGACTCTAAAAAGACGTGATTGGTGCAAAGGTAAATTAAAAGATGGTGATAACATCATCCTGTGTGCCTATACGCTGCAAACACACTAATTAAGTACAAAAGTAACAGTAGTGTGTGTTGCCAAGCAAGTGCATTTAACTACGCACCAAACATTTAGCACTGGCTATGCCTTACGTGTGCGTGCATGTGCGTGTGCAGGATAATTAAAGTGGGAGGGATAATGGTAATAGATAATGGAAACAGAAATTGACCTTATTCATAACTAGTGGTACAGTAACAATGAGAGATTGAGACCTCTACCTGTGTCTCTCTATCGATTCAGTCTTCCTGCATTCATCTTTCTCTCTCAATAAACCTCCTAGTCATTCTTGCTTATTCTCTCTTTTACCCATTATATGTATCTCTCATCACTTATGACAATGAGAGAACCTTTTCTTCTGTGAGTTTTTCTCTTCTCCTTTTTTCTTTCTTTCCTCTTGCTGTGATTAGTTTTCTTTTTGTCCTAACTTTTTTCTACCCACCCTACTCTTCCCCCCCTATCCCTTTTGTCGCCCTTTCAATTCAGCTTTTGTTTTCATCTCAAACACTTTCTTTTTCTTTACATTTTTTTTCTTGACGTTTTCTGGGCTTTCTCTTTTCCTCTGACACTCTACTTTGTCAGTCTCTGTTTTCATTCGCTTTGTCGATTTTGCGATTTTTTAAAAATATTTTTATCTCTCGCTTTACTTCAAACAGGGAAGTGTATTTATATTTCCTCAGCATCCCGCCATATCAATGACTTATAGTACACAGGTGGAATTTCCCTAATGCAGTGCTTTTTCCGCATGCTCACTGTAATTGGATTTCTTTTATGCTATGCCAGATTCGGCAATCTGATTTGATTGTATTGCTACATAAAAGACAGAAGGTGAGTAAGACAGAGAGGGGGAAGGATAAAAGGTTTGTGTTCAGCCTCATTGGTTGTGAGAAAACTAAACCTTACAGGACACATAAACTTATCCATCCGTGTGCATAATTCAATCACATCACTCTACAATACCCAACCACACACACGCAGGTACAACACAACACAGCCTAGAGAAAAGACTAAAGGTGACAGTTCTTTTGCTATCTCGGCTCCTTTACACACAGCCTGAGGAAATGTTACATATTAAAGTATTGACCCCTTCGCTATTTGCACACTTAATTGTAAAGTGTTGTCGATTCAATTTTAAATTATTAAATTGTAAGTTTGCCCATCAATCTACCCTTAATAACCAATAATAAATGTTTGTGAATTTATTAAAATTCAAAAACTGAAAGCTCTCAATGTGCAAAAAGTGAAGTGGTCTGAATACTTTCTGAAACCATTGTATATTTTCCTCATGTATGTATTTTATAATATAATATATATATATTATTAAGTAAACCATGTATTGTGTCGTGGAAATTATTCTAATAACACGGGGTAAGTAAATAAAAGGTTTAAAGCTTGTAGTGAAAACAAATGAAGACTATTGAGCAGAAACCAAAGTCTGGTTATTGAGCGTTTATTCTCATTTGCAAATGGAGAAACGCTGTAACACAGGCACCTCGGTACGAATGCAAGAGCGTTCTGCCTCACAATCAGACGGACAGTCACAATATAGTAGCAAACAAATGGTCACTTTTAACCCCCCTCCTTGGCTTCCTGCAAAAACCCAGTTTACACAAACACTTTAAAACAGGTCAGCTCACCCCCTTTGGCACAGTTCATCCCAAAGACATAACACCTTCGCAGCCTCATCTGTTGAAGAAGTTAAACTGTGTCTAATAAATCAGTTTATGGCGCCTCTGTCCCCTTATCAAAGGTTGTTTGGGTAAACAGATGTCAGGAGAGGCCTCGAGAAAAGACTCGTAGTTTTTTCTCAGCCAAAGTTTTATGGCTTCAGCTGTTCCATCTGTTAGAAACCTTTTCTAAGTTTAAACCATACTCTAAGCATACTAAACTAACAGTGTTAAATGTAATTTGCCATCACAGTTGATAATCATATATTAATAGGATAATGAACAATGCATTTCAGTTTTGTCAGACATGGTTTGGACTCGCCGGTGCGTCTTTCGTCCTCAGAGGGTTAACTGTCTTTGTTTCTTCCGAGGGAGTGCGGCTGCGTATCAATAGAAACTGGAACCATTTGAGCGCACATCAACATGTAACTGGATCACATTAAACAACTAAACTGACCCCCTCTTCAACATCTACTGTTTTTGTTCCAGGAAGTGCCGGTACACCAGTGGTTTTCAATGAGAATGGAGACGCTCCGGGAAGATACGATATCTTCCAGTACCAGAGAACCAACAGGTCTACTGCAGAGTACAAAGTCATTGGTTCCTGGACCAATAAGCTACACCTCAAAGTGAGATTTTACTTACACGCACAAACACACACACACACGCACACACTCTATTGCTTATGCGTTTCTAGTTCGCTGCATATTGAACATTTTCTAGCAGCTAACCTCTGTGTATTGAAGAAATGCCTTTACAGTAATACAAAATATATTTTAATGTGAGTGGTTTATTGAAGCTTCTGAGGCATTATAGGCCGAATTCCTTGGCAGAATGAAAGTTCAACATCACCATAAGCAGCTGCAATGAATTCAAAATCTCCTGTCACTTTGCTGGATTGGTTTGAGTTATTGCTTTTGTTCAGACGCAAAAGTTTGCTGGAATCCAACATTTTTTACAAGAAAGTGTTGATGGATCATTCTTTCATTTTTAAAATGCTGCGTGTTGTGAAGGGACACACTCACTGACACACACACACAGCCACACAGAAATATATACAATGCAATGCATCCATGAATGCTGGCACCAAAATTAGAGCATACACCTGAGCATCATGTACACCTACACAAAAACACATGATTCAACACATGCATGCATGCATGCACACACACCATCTTGAGCTTGCCAGTGTGCTTAGTGTTATAAATCCACCCAGGACTTCATTAGAAAGGCCAGATGACAGATGCGAAGACTAATAGTAGACACAAAGTGCTTTCTGCCTGATGGACGGCCTGGCTGACTGAGCGAGAGAGAGTTGGCAGCAACACATAGGACAACACATAGTTAAGACACACATGATTGGGCACTTTGACAGTTGACAAATTAACAGATGTATTTGATTTGTTGAGCAATCCAGTTGGGTTTGAAGGCACAGTGGCAGATGTCGAGATGGCAGCAGGTAAAAGTTTTTATGATAAACAAACAGTTTGAATGCTTTTCAGCATAAAGAGAGGACAGTTCTATGCAACAGACAAAGTACAAATCAAGCCAGTGAGTTTCATTAATGTTTGGTTGGACATACAGTACTTGGACCAAGATAAGGTGGTATTTATAAATAAAGCAGAATTTTGTTGCAGCTATTTTTGTGTTAAGTAATTAATGGAATAGAGGTTCACAACCGGTTCAATGTTGTTTTGGGTGGTGCATAATTTATGGTTATTGTTGCAAAATAGGGTGTGTGTATGTAAAACTTCTCCGTTAAGGCTATGAATAAAGAATGAGTAAAAATACTGAAAAAACAGAATAAAAAAGTTTTAAACAATTTGCACACACTCTCTCACACACACACACACACACACACACACACACACACACACACACAGAGTATGCTTTTTCTATTGTTAGAGTATATTTCCTGACAGACATATTTCCAGCACTAAGTTATAACCAATCAGTAACCCAATACTGGTGTTTAAATTATGCATGTGTGTGTGTGTGTTTCTTTATGTGTGTCAGTGATCAAATCAAGTCCATTCTCTGTCCCTGATGACTTTTTCCTCCTAACTAGTTTTTGCTGGACTGTTACATTGTGCTCCATTTTAGTAAGGACTCTCTGCAACAGAAGAACCTCAGGGACTGGGTATAATGACAAACACTCGCACACATAACAACTTGAAATGCACACATACCAGACATACGGAAAGCTTAAGGGATTCACTTTAACACCAGCATGACACAAGCGCAAACAAACAAAATGAACACATGGAAGAATGTGCACACACGCGCACATAACGACAAACTAAAACACACACACATACACACAGAAGGAGATACAGAAATACAGATGGCCTATTTGTGCTAGATCTGATTATGGTCTGATCGCGGGCTTCCAGACTAGCTGGTGTTCGTTTTGTGCCCGGCAGCGCTCAGGAAAGCGATCAGAGGATCTGCTTGTGCTAATTGCTCTACAAGTTGCCCTTAAGACACACTTTCTGCAGGTAGAGAGAACACGGAGTGTTAAAGGACTTTTTAAACACAAAGTAATGTCAGCTTCAGCAGATGGCTGCCAATCTTTGTCACATAATATCACTCAAGAAGATGGGAAGTTTTGTTTTGCCACATGAACACAAATAATTTGATGAAAACAAACGGAATCTATATTTGCCATATGGAACAGATCTCATACCTTTAACTCTCCTCAGTAAAAAAAAGAAGAAGAGACATTTTGAGCTTTTTGTCTGCATCTGCAAAGTTGGCCATCTGGCTAACATGCATGAACCGGGCTCAGGGTGCTGGTAGTGTAGCGCCAGATCGACGGGTGGAACATTTCTATTACTGGATAATGGACCATTTGCTGGACTTCAGTCATTTGTGGGCTATAGGGGGGTGGAGAGTTGCAAATTCAGTTTTGATTAAGGAAGTTCATTTCTCATTTCTGTTATTTTGAAAGGTTTTGTTGTTGTTTTTTTTCTTTTTTCTTTAAAATGGTCCAATAAAGAGACTTTGAAAACCTAAATCCCCTCCTCTCTTTTCCTCTCCTCTCCTCTCCACTCCTAGGTCGAGGCCATGCGTTGGAAGACAGGTGACCCATCTCTCCCACCCTCTGTATGCAGCATCCCATGCCGTGCGGGCGAAAGGAAGAAAGTGGTCAAAGGTGTGCCATGTTGCTGGCATTGTGAGCGCTGTGAGGGATACCACTATCAGGTAGGTCTCTGGTGGAATACAGGCCACCAGTACTTGCTGTTGGCTCAGTTGGAAGTACACCATTCACCATTGTCCCACTTCTGACTTTATTTATTGTGAAGCTTTTGTGGAAACTACAAAATAAAAAAAGGCTACCCTTTTAAAGTAAATAATGCTGAAAATGCCATGGCACAGGATTTGAGCCACTGTGTTGACACACACATCATGAACGTGTGGTCTCATAGCACTCTACAGTAAGGCTTGGTATATCATTTCAAATGGTATCAAAGTGTATGGATTGTCGTTAACTTTTATTCAAGTTACCAGTTTTGTTATACTTTTGTTTTTTTAATCCAAAGCTTTTTTTGGACACTTTGTGTTTTTTGCATCAATGCGCTCCACTTTCTGTCCGTCTTGTTTGTGTAAAGTCAGAGATTTCCCTGATTTGTTAATTACCTTGATAGTTGTGATTTAAAAGCCAGGAAAGCATCCAGAAGCTCTTAGCCTAACCAGATAACTTGATGTGTCAATTAAAATATAGATTTTGACCAGATGTCTAACCTTGGACGAGCCTTCTACACCTGCTTAACAATTAAAGCCACAATCAGTTCCATTTGGTGGAAGGCTTACACTTACTCTACAGTAGAGTGCTGTCCCCCTGGCTCAGGTCCTTTTTTTTTTTTTCAACTCATTTCGGGCAATCAAAAAAAGCCACATAGATGGCTCTTTTAGGATTTACATATGCAGACGAACCCCACAGATGCTATTATAGCAAATGGAAGTGCATAATATGAGGTGAGGGAAAAGGGTCTGATCACACATTATAAAGATACATCCCCCCATGTTAATTATATCACGGTTGGGGACAATTTGGCAGCCCATAATCCTTCATATTAAGTTAGAAAAAGCCATGAGCGAGCAAGAATATGTGCAAATAATTCCCTTGTTTTGGAAGCAATAAAGGAAAAAAAATATCAGCCACAACAGCAATGCTTGTACGAGCGAGCGATCAATACTAATTTATCAGATTCATGCACTTGCTGTAAAATCAATAATCTGTTGACACATTTATGGTAGATTTGTGATTTTAGTAGAATGTGGAAAAAAAATCATAGCAGCATGACAAAAAACAAGGAAGTGCACTGTAGCAAGAGCAAGTGTTCAAAAATGTGTAGAATGTGTGCTTTTTTCCCCTCATTAACAAGTCAGTTTACAGAGGTAGATGAGACACAATAGCTCAGCCCCAACTTATTGGTAAACTAATCAGTTCGAGATGTTTTTGCATGAAAGCTTTGGGGATTTACAGTGTATTTGCCTTAAATGTGGAAGCTATATACATATTTGCCATATTTATGTGAAGCGTTTGGGAAGCATTGGGGATTTGCGGTTTATATACATATCTGTGGAAGCTGTATACAGATTTACCACATACACAAATATTTGATGTACAATATCAAAACTGTCTCTCCCCAGGCATCAGAGTTCACTTGTGAGCTGTGTCCTTATGAGATGCGACCTGATGTCAACCGCACTGGCTGTGTTCCCATCCCGATCATCAAGCTGGAGTGGCACTCCCCCTGGGCCATCGTCCCCGTCTTCATCTCCATGCTGGGGATCATCGCCACCTCTTTCGTCATCGTCACTTTTGTCCGGCACAACGACACGCCGATCGTGCGAGCGTCGGGACGGGAGATGAGCTACGTGCTGCTAACGGGGATCTTCCTCTGCTACGCCATCACGTTCCTGATGATCGCGACGCCCGATGTGGGAGTGTGTTCATTCAGGAGGATTTTCTTGGGCTTGGGGATGTGTTTTAGCTATGCCGCGCTGCTCACCAAGACCAACAGGATACACCGCATCTTTGAACAAGGGAAGAAGTCTGTGACAGCACCCAGGTGAACACTGCACCCCTCTGTCATTATACACACTCTCTGTTTGCCCTCTGGGTGTTCAGTACACGCATATTTGGACGGGTGTAGTAGCACTGAAGGGCACCGTAAGTGTGTGTTTCTGTGCACTCGGGTGTGCCTATTCACATGAAGACCTAACCTCCACTTCTTCCTTACTAAGCTGCTTGCAGTCATTATTCATCATTTATTTCTCATCCATTATTTATGAGAGTCATGAACTCACACTCACCTATTGTACTGTTTGCACTCGATGTGAGTGACTCTGGGAGAGAGCATCAACTAAGTGGCTAAAATGTTAATGCAATATTTAATAGTGCTCAGGTTCTTTCCTTCGGCACCGTCCATCTGTGAGAGTCCGTGCTATTGTACTGCTATTACTCATTTATTATGATAATTAGGATTTTCCAAATTCCATGTAAGACTGAACAAACTATTTAGTTGTATTTTAGATGTGTGCGTTCCTGTTATGTGTAGAGGAAAACAATTAACAGTAAATACATTGAGGCAAGAAATGGCACCATGAGGCAGGATTTTGAGGTTCTTTTGACATTCCAGTATGTGTTGTGCCTCTATGTAGACAGGCACTAAGCTAAGCTCGAAGGAGCAGGTTGTTTACTACACTTCACGTCAGGTGTGAGTGAAAATATAGCTTTTGTTTTTGGGTATTATTTGCCCCCTTTGTCTCTCTGGCATCCTAGATGATCATCACATTCCCCCTATCTGGTGCAATGTCTTGGGCTTCTCCTCACTGCCCATGTTTCTTTCCATTATTTCCCAAAATCTCAACATTACCTTTTCCCTGATCTCCCTTCAGATCTTAGTGTGAGTTTTGTGGGCGTGTGTGTGGCTGCATGTATAGGTATATAATATATTGCTGCTGTTGTGTAGAAAACTTATATCAACCTTTTACATGTTATGCAAAGCAGCATCGTTTCATGTTGATGGTCAAGGAATTTAAATGTATTTGTAAAAGATTTCATTGGACAAAGACTTCAAAAAGAATTCTTAAAGAAATTACAGGTAAATTTTTAAAGCCCACATATTCTCGTCAATACAAACTTTCTAGCATGGGTTGCCCCGCTCGTTATTAAACTCTGGCAGCGTTGTTCCCTTGCTGCACCGCCTCCTCATATCAGTAATCCTCTCCTTCCCAGGTTCATCTCTCCCGCCTCCCAGCTCGTCATCACCTTCTCACTCATCTCAGTTCAGCTGCTGGGCGTCTTCGTCTGGTTCGCGGTAGACCCGCCACACACGGTTGTGGACTACGGCGAGCAGCGGACCCAGGATCCCATGTCGTCGCGCGGCGTCCTCAAGTGTGACATCTCGGACCTGTCCCTCATCTGCTCCCTGGGTTACTCCATCCTGCTGATGGTGACGTGCACAGTTTACGCCATCAAGACGCGAGGCGTGCCCGAAACCTTCAACGAGGCCAAGCCCATCGGATTTACCATGTACACCACCTGCATCATCTGGCTGGCGTTCATACCCATCTTCTTTGGAACGTCACAGTCCGCAGAGAGGGTAAGTGTGTATGTTTTATTGTTTTTTTTTCTGTCAGTCCTACTATATACCTCCAATCCTACTATCTGCATACTTTAACTGGTGTTTTTTTTTATATTTTACATTTTCTTTATGAACTACAGTCTACAGAGAGTGTGAGTATATTGCAGATGATTGTACTTCATTCCCATCATTTTTAGTCTGCAAAGAGGATGAAACCATGGTGCGTGTGTGTGTGTGTGTGTGTGTGTCTGCTAGTCGGTGTGTTTATCTGTTGGATTACCCTGTATATGACCCGTTTGGGATTTAAAGCAATTTTCTTTGAGACGCCACAGTCTACAGGAAAGATGACGACAGGGTGAATTTGTCCGCGTGTTGACTTCATAGAAAAGGTTGCGATGGATTAAGATGATTTTTTTGCGTGATTCTAATGCATATTTGTGTGAAATGTCATTTATAAAATGACAATTCCATGACAGGTAGGTTGTGATAGTGGGGCTTATGGGCTTTCTGTGAGCATGATGAAACTCTCCTGAGGCCATTTTGCAGTATTATTTAGACTTTTTTGAGTTATAAATTTGCATGTATTGCCATAGCAAAACAGCTGCCTTCTCCCTTCCCCAGACAAACCTTTTGGAGATCCAAAACTGCATCTCTTGGCACTCAGAGATATTTTTCAATTGTAGCTATACTAATGGAGTCCAGAATCTCCTGACAATCCCTCATGAGTACAAGAGGATTTTCTGTCTGGCTGATTGACTGGATCCATGTCATGGTCCGGGCTTTTAGAGAGTTTTACTGTCAAGCTTATTCCTCCTACCTTTAGTCAATTATTGATGTGAGTGAGATGTAACTATCACACAGTGAAGGTTGTGTGTGTGGGCGGCCTTTACAGGGTTCAGGCTTCATGTAATGAGCGATCGTTTGATTATGGATGCACAGTGCATTATCTGCATGTGTATTGTTGTTTTATTGGATATTTGAAGTCATCCTATGCACACATACACAAACGACAAACATGCTTGTATTCCTTGGGGCAGCGGTTCCCAACCTGCAGGGCTGGGACCCACCAGGATGTCCCATGATAAATCTTTGGGGCCCACAAAGTAATTAGAAAGGAGTATTTTCCCCTGTTGAAGTGCTTGATGTTTTCACCTCCACAGACCTCTTAACGTCCTTCAAATGAAACAATATTAGAAGGACAAATTACGTTTTGGTTTAACGGCTCATTGCTCATGTTCACACTATGGCCATAACCTGTGATGAGGGGTCACA
The DNA here is from genome assembly GCA_023631565.1 of Gymnocephalus cernua. Classification (NCBI taxonomy): domain Eukaryota; kingdom Metazoa; phylum Chordata; class Actinopteri; order Perciformes; family Percidae; genus Gymnocephalus; species Gymnocephalus cernua. The sequence continues at coordinate 13,058,321 of CM042447.1, read as the reverse complement.
ATTAGCTATCGCTTGATTTTTTTAAGGGATTGTAAGCAAAACAATGCCGGGGGCTGCTGCCTTAGGGAAACAATCGGGTATGTGAGTGATTGATTGTGTGAAAGCCTATAACCATACACACACTCTAACAGCTTATCTGATTCATAACATTACAGTACACACACAGTAAACCATTGTGTTTACTTGCATGCAGTTTATTGATTCCATTTTTTGATAGTGTGATTATTCTAGATTTAACAATAAAACCCTTCATACACTCATTGAGATTCAAGGCAGGTCATTAATTGCAGATGCCACAGGGTATACATCACAATGAACACTGTAAATGCACACGTATAGTAGATAGATGAGCAGTAAACAGACACACAGGCATGGTGGTGAACACATAAATAGCACTGTTTCTTTCACAGGTTTCAAGCGTAACATAATATGCACATAAACATACACTGTAGAGATACAAATGTCACCACAAACCTCAAGCTTTTTAGGGAGGAAATCAATCAAGTCAATATACAGTTCCAAAACAAAGTGTGTCCTTGAAAGAGTCCATCTACACACTGTCAAATGTCAGTCCAATTGTATCATCCTACATAAATGCTGACTACCTTTATGTCCGCTGAAGGTTCAACGTCTTCCCCAATAAAGAGAAGACTCATAGTCTCTCCGTATTTTGTTGTCAGGCAATTTTCACTTCTCCATTTCCTTGCGTCTCAGCCCATTTTCCTTTCAAGGCGGATGCCCGCCTCTGTCGCACGGCAAAAAGCTGACATCAAAGTGATCCAGTTTAATCACACATCAGGGAAATCATACTCTTGCTGGTTGTTTCATACTGTCTTTTCTTTACTCACTCTCATTTATTTCCCCACAAGATGCCAGGGAGTTTTGGAGTAATTGATGCAGGAAGTTTTAAGTGACTCAGTAAAGTAAAATTTTTTACTTCATCACATTTACGCAAATATGATCCGGTGGGTTTAATTACAATTATAACCCAATAAAGACAGCATTACTGATTCACTGAGTATGTGAGTATGTAGGATACCCACCCCCATGGAGTCTGGACACTGGTGGGGATGGTGATGAATGAGGAGGATGCTGAGATCTGGATGAAATGAGAAGAAGAGCGAGCTCTAGGGAGCTCAGACCTGGGCGCTGGAAATGATGAACTGACATTTAAATATTGACAGCAAAGATGTGATTGGCTGATAGAGATCGTGGCTAACATCTGGTTGGTTTAACTAAAAGAGTAAACGCCCCTAATCAGCTGAAAAAGGGAAGCTGAAGCAGAGGGAGATAATGGCAAGGGGGTAAGCCAGCCTCCACAAAGCGTACCTCCTCTGGCGCCATTTTGATGCTACCTAGCACTCACCCGTTAGCATTCCTTTGACTGCCATTTTTTTTGGCATCACTTTGACAGCGAATAACTTTACATCTGAAGCGTTTAAAGACTTTATTTGTCCATTGTTTATTTCTAAAGAAACACGACAATGTATAAAAGGCTCCATTACCTTGTATCTCACGTTATGGCTCTGTAGCAGACGTTTTTATAAAAATAGGCTAACGATTGTGTCATAACCACGCGACTTACTGTCGCATAGTAGAGGAATTACCGTATAGTACAGGAGAAGCTCGCAGGCAGTTTGGACTTACACTAGCTGTTTAAGTTTACTAATGTTAACTAGCGTTTTAGTTAGCAATAATTAGCCTGTGCCTATGTTATCTCCTTACATATACCTACGCTCTCCGTCTCCGCAAGATTGGGAATGATTGAGATTTCTCTTGGCACAGCTACCAGAAGACGTACAACTTTCAGACACGTTGCTCACGTCATATCTACATCGTCAAGCTCAGTTGGAGGCTGCGCAGTAATGCTCAGCCCTCACCGGAAAAGTGCTTCTAATAGACATCACTGGTCTCTGTGGAAATCAACGGCGTCACACTTTGTCCGTTTCTTTAACTGTCTATGGATAATGGAGGGGAATGAGTGAGTAACATAATAGTTTGATGATAGTCTTCCTGGCTGAACTTACGCTAAGCTTCATATCTGTGTGTGCATGCATGCGTGTGCGTATGTTATCGGATGTGCTGAAGCCGGCGTCTGTGACATGTTTATGCGGCTAATTAGAATGTCCACCAGCGACTTCTCGTGCATTGCCGCTGGTGTGTTGTATTTAATTGGAATATCCACCAGTGCACATTTGTGCGTCTGTGTATGTTGTTTCTAATTGGAGTGTGTGGCAGCTGGCTGGCTAACGGAGAGAGCAAAAGAGAGGGAGGAGAGAGACGAGTCAAAGGAATAAACAGGTGATGATGTGACTCACTGATGGGGCTTTAATGAGGAGAGCTCTAGCAAGGGCATAGGCTTGGTTTCTGAATGGGCATAGGGGGATGGAGGTTGGAGGTTAGATAACAACCTGACTCACATTATGGTTAACTTTGTCATCAAATGGCCATCATGGTGTGCCTAATCATTCTTCAGTATTGTCAGTATTTGTGTACGATCAATAGTCCACTATACTGCAACACACTTACTGATGATCACTCTGAGATACTTTGCATGATAAATGTACAGCTACTTAAGATGCTCATGCTAGCTGTATACTGTGTATACAGTGGCTTGCATAGTGGCTATGTGACAACATTTTAAATGCCAATTGTGTGAGGGCTTGGATCCTCTATGTGCCATTCAGTCCACCAGGTGTGCTTCAGCACTTCTTGATAGGGTAACTTTGGTATAATGCATCTCTGTGGGAGTGGTTTAAACTTTGCCTTGCCTTTTACTAGCCTTTTTCCAGAAATTTCAACCCTATCTCACGGTCGTTCACAACATCAAGAACAGCCTGCACGTTGAAAGCAGCAGGTTAGCAGAGCAGCACCAGCTTTCGGGCCTCAATCAGTATCTACACAAGATGTGTTCAGGCACAGTGTTGTTAAGGTAATCAGCATTTGGCAACGCTCAGAGCCTTACCCACAATCTCTGTAGTTATGTGCGTAAAACGGAAGAAAATAGACTTGAAGCATAAAAATACACTTTGGGTTGCAGATGAAGCGCCACGCCGCCTCTGTACACAGCTGGATTGATTAAAACAGAAGCATATCTGTTCCATCAGACTCCTTGTAAATGAGCTTTTAACTTTTCTCAGTCAGTGTTCACAGCAGATCTGTGATACTGTGATCAGTCTGTTTCTGGTGTTCATTCAGTGTTTTGTCCAGGGCCATTTCACCAATGTCGTATTTCTTAGATTTGTGGCATACCCAACTCCAGTTTTCCTCTCAGCAGAGATCTGATCCCCCTTGTTTTTTCGTGAAAACCTGCATTGCCTGGAAAAAGGGTGTGGATCATTCTGTGTGGTACATTGAGATCAGCACAGTAGTCAGGAAGCCTATAGAGCCCGTTAGAAGGTACAGTCTGTGCTCATACATCAAGGGTTATATTGCATAACCTTCCACCTAAAGAAATCCAACATTCCTTCCTAGCTTTTGGGTTGAATAAAAACCATGGAGAGCTAGCCGTCTTGGTATACCCTCTTGGTATGTGTATATTTAGAATTACTTTATGTTGTTCATCATTTGCTGACAAATGCAGAATGAGATTCTACCACATCATCGTCTTCGGTCCTCACCATTCACTGCCACTTGATTCTCTTTCCCTCTCATGTACTTGTGTACATGTATTCAGTCCCTACCACAACCTCTTCTCATATGCTCCTTGTGTTTCTGCTTTCTCCCTGTCTTGTCCCTCACGTCCTGTCCCTCACACTCCTCTGCATACGCAACACGGCTCTGAATCACAGCGGGCGGAGGAAGAGGGGAGGAGAAATACAAAGAGAGGGAGAGATGAGAATTGAAAGGGAAAGTTTCAGCGAGAGAGAGGGAGATGCAGGGAGACAGTGAGACACGGAATAAGAATGTGAGAGAATAAAACCAGAAAGACGGAGAGAGAGATTCTTAACCATCACCAACAAGGGAAGTATTGTTTTGAAATAGGTCATGCTACCATGCAGAGGCTGCTGGCTCCAAACAGCTTCCGCCGCACCCTGCAGATATGGGAAAGTGTGTGTGTGTGTGTGTGTGTGTGTGTGCGCGTTTCCCTCTACCTCTCTGCTTGTTGTAAAGCCCTAACCGCAGGGTACATCCTCTCTCTAGCGATCTCTCTCTGTGTCTGCATCATCATTCCTTTGCCTGCCACCATGGACAGCAGACCATCTTTATTGTTTCTTCTTTCTTGTCTTTCTCTATACTTCTCTTTCTTTCTCCCTGTGAGCCAGCCACCTCTCCTGTTCTCCAGATGTCTTAAATATGGTCAGCTTGTTATCTGCTGCTTCCAACAGAGGGAAAAATCAACCACCCTGCGGCTACACTGTTTTATGCGTGTGTGAGAGTGTGTGTCTGCGTCTTTTTTTCCACAGTATGTATGTGTTTATGGTATTATGCCATTATGTGTGCACCAGTTGCTTGCACAGATGCATATATTTTTTGTTTGCTAGTTATGCTTGTTTACCCATGAAGGAGCTGCTGAGAGATGATAGAGCATGCACCTTTAAAGTCTTGATTTGCAAATACAAGACTAGTCGTTCTTGTCTATCCAAAAGAAAATCTCTGCTTAAAATTTGACATTTTTACGGAAATCTGTTTTTCTAGACATCGACATGATCACCTTGGTCTACATTAGTAGGTATAGAGTGAAACAAAGAGGTATGCAGTACAGCCTAAAACCCAGCTTGGGAACAGACTGAATTCTGCAGTTTCATAATGGAAGGACAGAGCCGCATGTTCTGAATAGAGTCCGGATCGGGCCGAATTCTTCTGTCCGAGCCCAGGCGGTCCGACAGAACCGTGACCAAACCCGGCCCGAGCCCGACAGGCATCAAGAGATTAATGTCCGAGCCCGACACCGTTAAAATAAAAAAAAATGAATTAAGCAACTGTAGGAAGGCATTCGGAAATGTAAACAGATGAGCGCATCAGTGCACGCGGGGCAACAAGTTCACGTTAACAAGCTGTTAAAATGTTCAATGTGTTAACCTTCACTGCTTGCTTCGTTTCCGACCGTGATCAGAAAACCAGGGGAGACTCGGTACCTCCAGGGCAGCCGTTATAACATGAATAACTCTGCTCCGGTCACATTTACACATCTGCTTCCTCTTTCTCTATCTCTCTTCTGACCAGCTTCCACACAGACACACAACACACACAGACACATGAGCTTTCTTAAAGGAGCCGCAGCACCATTTTACAACAAATGTCTTATCACGCTGATGTGACCGAACCCGGCCCGAACCAGACCATAATTTCTTAAATATCTGTCCGAACCCGGCCCGGCCTGTCGGGTACCGTCGGGACCCGTCGGGCTAGGTTTGGGTATCCATGCCTTAGTTCTGAACAGTATGAATCTACAGGTTCAGTGACTGAAGCTGCTATTCATACAGACCTATGCACTTTGTGTCTCTCAAGGCCTCCCATTCACATTATCTGCCTGACACATTCACCATCTCTCTCTCTCTCTTACACACACACACACACACACACACACACACACACACACACACACACACACACACACACACACACACACACACACACACACACACACACACACAGCTGTCTAACCTTAGACCAAAACAAGACCCAGGTGTCCTCAAAATAGCCCTTTAAGAAGGGAAAAATGGCAAATAGCCTCACTTTGAGTAACGTTTCTAATTTTTTTTTCTCTCCCTGTGATTGCGTTTGATCCTCAAGTGTATATAAAGAACACAGACAATCTGCGGCACCTGCCACACACACCCATTGCTGCCACTCGCAGCACACACACATATACACACAGTGTCGTGGCTCACCGTCCTCAGACAGATTTATGGCCGTGACTGTGGTCTCGGTGGAGAACCAGTGACCGCCCAGATCCTCAGCGGGAGTAACCGTCGGCAATTAATCTACAGCAATCTGAGGAGGTTGAAAGAGAAAGAGGATGAGAGAGACAGGGAGGCCATATAAAAGCGGGACGATGAGAGAGGGGGCTGAAAGGGAGGCAACAAAAATAAAAATAGGGATGGAGGATGAAGATAGGAAAAGTGAGTCAAAGGAAAAGAAAAGGAGTCTAGGCAAAACGGCAGCAAAGGAGGAATGAATCAGAGTGTGGAGTGCAAAGTGAGCAGACGGGGAGAGTCAAGTGAGGGTGGGATTTACACAACCATCCAATGCTATTACAGAGGAAGAGAGACATGCTAATATTAGAGAGAGAGAGAGAGAAATGTAGATCAAAGATGAAGAGTAAAATTGACAACTGAGGGTGATACAAAGAGGAAGAAAGCATTATGAAGATGAAAAAGGGAATCCGAGAAATGTCTAAATCGTTTAAGAATCGGACAGATGGCCAAAGCTCGGGTCATAACCATCACAACCGACTCTCTGTCACACACACAGCTGTCCCAAACATTATGCTGCAGATGCCTTGGGAAGATCTCATTGCAGGGTTTATTGTAAGACATTTTTCCCATGTGTACTTTGACTGGTCAGTGGATGATTCAGCTGCAGATTGTATCACTGTCTGGAAAATATATAAACCTAGATAGTTAAACACAACATTCACTATGATACAGCACAGTATGACTGACACTGTGTTTTCAGCAGTCCACATTACCATATATACTATGTTTAAGTTAAAGTAAAAGACATCTTTTAATAATATGCTAAATAGACAAAGGTAATTGGTTAAATAGCTATACATGTTATATAAATACTGCCAGCTAATTGAATAACTTCTGAACTTTTCCCAAAAATGTGAGAAGAGATATAGAATTCCCAATAAACATGTGAAGTACAAAGTTAAACAAACCTTTATTCAATATTTAAATTGCTTGAGCAGTGTCTGCTATATTAGTTAAATGTTAACAGTCAATAGAATATAGTCTGCACAGACAGTCAGTAAAGATGTATGCATCCTAAAGAGGCAAATTGCCCTGAATTAAACCTATCAGGTTGTGTGTTTTCTCCTAGGCCCGAGCACCGCTCCCAAAGCAGGAAAGATGTGATGATTTATAAAATCTACTATCATTCTTTCAATTTAACCATTTTGTGGGGTATTTTATGGGAATTAGACACAGTTGCAAGCTGTTGAAAATAATGTTGTGATTGGTTAAATTTGCGTTAGAGTAATCATTGTGATCACAAGATTGATGGCGGTATTATACAAAGTCTCTCATCACATTTATAAGTGCACGGCTTTGAATGCAACATCACCCACAGACAGTATTATTGAAACCAGTGTGAACATTTAAATAGAAACAAAGTGAATGCGTGGGATTGAGGGAAAAGTGGACCATAAATTAGAGCAGTCGGTTGCTTCTTTCATCATGTGAGTACTAGTACTGAGCCACAAGGCTTATTAATAAGACATAATAGAAGGAACTGTATGAGCTGTGCAACTAAGTCCCACATCTGAAATGCAGATTACACGTTTTGCAGGTATACTATTCCTGCACCATTAATTGTATTGTGTGATTTATTATTTATATTTAGCTTGTGGTAACAATTGATTATACTATATTTGGTTAAGGTTAGGCAGCAATTTTGGTTTAAATTAAATAAGAAAGGGTTGAACTCAAAATGCAAACTTTCTTGGTATGAGTTGAAATAAAAAAAAATTAAAAAAACGTATTGACCTTTATTTTTGCAGGCAAGGTAAAATACCCGGAAACCTTTATAACTCTTACAGTAGCCACACACGGGGTGGGATCAGCAGAACATGGACAGAGAGCTGTTTCTTCTGACGTTCTCAACGTTTCTTTCCTCTGCTGGATTTAGACGTCATGTCGTCTTTATCCTGACAGAATTTACCAATCCTTGGAGTCATTATCAGGAGCAGGCGGTGTGTGTGTGAAGTTTTGAATGAATGGATTCTGCAATGTTCTGCAGGGTTCTGGTGGGATTTGGCCGTTTGGCTGAAAATGAGGGAGAGACAGACAGCAAGTGTCAGATCCTGACATCAAACAGTGAGATGTTGAAGGATGTGGGGTCACCCAAGGGGGACCTCTCACAGAGATGCTGGCAGTCACACACACACACACACACACACACACACACACACACACACACACACACACACACACAATGTATGCTTACACACACCCGTGCTCTACGCTCACAAATACATACTTTTAAGTACACTTACACGCATGCACACATACCCTTAGAAACTCTCCTCAAGGGAGCAACAGAGATAGGCAAAGAACAGTATAAATTCAAAGTTGTGCACAAATTCCCAATGCAAGTCATCTCCATCAACCTTACATCTCTGTAACAACACTAAAATAACAAACATCACATATGCTGCTGTTTATTCTGTTTATTTTTCACATTCACCACAGCTGTCATTTCTTCATTCCGGCATATGTCAAACTGTAAAGAGACACAAGTTTTGTCTTTTTGGTGCCATTTAACTTTTGAAGATATACAATTTTTATATTCTAATCCATCTATTTAACATAAACTGTAGGTATGTGAAGCAAACCGACAAGAATTTAAAGAAATCATACCATATTAATTAACCATGGGAATAGTAATTTAGGCAAACTTAAAACATTGGAAAATTGATAAATGAAGCCATTCAGTTTAAACCCAAGTTTAATTAGTGCTGCACTGCTGATCCTGACAGAAATTCAGAGCTTGTTGCCTTTCAAGCTGTTGCTGTGCAGATGCAATAACCTGGCATTGCGTTGCTGGCCATGGTGAGGAAATACTTGGCTTGGGGATTTTGAAGCTCTGTCAGACTCAAGTGTCAGCGAGCATTTGGGTGAATCAGGAATAAAAAGTCTGGTCAACAAAGTGTTATTGCAGTTCGTTCTTCCAAATGTATTACTTTCATGTTGCTGGAGTATTTGACTGTTGTCCCTCATTAAGTGTTGTGCACCATTTAAGCCACTGGATAAAAGAGCATGATATTAGTAGTTTGTATGTGATAACTTTTGTTTAATTCTTATGTGTAGTTAGAGTGTAAACAGTGTGTGTGTCTGTCAGTAGCCGCTGTGTGTGTGTGTGTGTGTGTGTGTGTGTGTGTGTGTGTGTGTGTGTGTGTGTGTGTGTGTGTGTGTGTGTGTGTGCGTGCGCGCGCGCATACTATGATTTGAATTTCTATACCCAGATGGGCATCAGTAGCTTTTGCTGTAGCTGTGTCCACAAGCATCTCATGGAACCTCAAAAGACATGGACTCTAGTCAAGAATAGATTGACCAATGTTGACTGGTTTCATAGTTGGCTGCAGATTAACTATTAACATAATGCATGCATGGTTCAGTTATCATTACTACATTTTTTTTCTTCACAATTAGCAATAATTAGCCTGGGCTACATAAATACACCATTTCTTTAAAAAGTAATCTCTGCATTATCAGAAAACTGTCAAGGCAACGAAATGTTGACTTTGTGAGTCAAGGAGGACTTTAGCCTCTTTCCGACCAAGTAGTTACAGGAACATAGTTATAGGAACAGTCCACTTCTAAACAGTTCTACTAACTACTCTCCCCCAAAACCCTTTTTTCCATTTGCATTCCCACTGGCCAAGTGGCCATAGGAACTGACCTTTTGTTATTATAACACAGCCATCTAACCACCACATGCGGGAAAACAAAAAAGACCCTGCCCTGAAGTAGGAGCTGAAAGAGTTACAGGAACTGTGGCCAGAGGAACTTAATAATCCCCAAATTGGTCCAGTCGGAACACGAGAAACAAAGGGTTCTAGGAACGTTATGTTCTAGGAACTGCAAAAATCCCTCCGGTCGGAAAGCGGCTACTGTGACGTTTCCTTTACCAGGAGGTGGAGTTTACAAACAGGACTCTTTTGAAGCAAGCAATAATTGAGGGAAGTGGAGAAATATGGAACCACTAATGTGTTCCTTTAAATAAAGTCACCAAATAAAGGCCATGATTTTATTACCTTGATTCTTTTTAATTTATTTTTTATTCATTTCATTAGAATAACAAAGGAGGATCAGGGACTATGTAGTAAGCGTTTTGTATAATTTGTAGCTCAATTTCGGTCAAGATAGCATGATGCCGAGCCGCAGAAACAGGCACATATAACATCCGTGACATGAGTGCAGACATACTGTACGTTTAACTCCTGTTTTACATTCGTTCATGGTGTGGCACTTGTTTTTTTTCTCCTACAACTTTGGAAGCACTCTGCTGACTCATGATGCTCCATGCTAGACCTTGCTGGGGATTTTTAATTGGCTTTAGCTGTGCCCCAGTGGGACTACAGTCATGTCAGAGAGAGAGAGAGAGAGAGAGAGAGAGAGAGAGAGAGAGAGATCACAACAGGGTCACCCTCACAGGATGCATAACTATGAAACCTTTACACACAACTCAACATTTGTTTGACTTGAGACTGGTCGATGCTCATACAGATGTGCAAGTCAATAGCGGCTACTCTAACAAGCTGTTGCAGAGCAAACACAGATGTAACATTATTTATTGAAATACCCTGTCCACTCTGTTATGACACACATACTGACCTTAGACCAGTATAGATGGAGGGGAAACAAATGTCTCTAAGTGCTATTTTGTAGGCACTTTTGGAGAACAGTGTCCACGCTTTGGGCCCAATTAAGCTGCACTGACACAAAGTTAAAATATCGTGGCACAGAGTCCTGTGTCAGAGCTTTTTCTTAATCAGTTTTTTCATCACAGCACCATGTTGGAAAAAAATGTTTGTGACGGGTGTGTGGAGAAGTGCAACTTGGAGATTTAACGAGCTCTGGGTAAAAAGCATATTGAGAAAGAGACTTAAAAGCTACAAAAGTAACTTTTTCATGCATACGAATTGAAGAAAAGCACCTACTCCTCTGACCTTTAAAAAAGAAGATAAAAACAGGTTACCCTTCTCAAACTTTGAATTACACACTTACTGTAGTTCGTGTAACTTGTGTCATGTTGTGTTGCTTTCCACTGTGGCCATGAACTGATGGTTTTGAGGTTATTTTGGTCCAACATCTGTTGGAAGTAGCTGGACTCAATGTAAAGAAACTTTTTACTCAGTCTATGATATATGGATTGAATATATTGCCTATTTGCAGGTCAATATCTTGAACAGAAATATCGATAGAAAGAAGTGCTAAAGTTATTCCACTTTCTTCTGTGCTATCCTTTATGGAAGATAAAAACTTGTTTAAATTTTACTTTATATATCTTAGTATTTTCAGAGGAAAGTAATCATTAAGACCTAAATTGTAAAACAGGTGTGACTAAATACAAAGACTTCAGTTTTTTTAAAGTCTGTTGTTCTTTATATGGCTGTGTTGCTAAGCAGCTTATGACTTAGTGCTGATACATTTTACTGCATAGGTTGGTCAGGAGAAGAGCACCAGGGAAATTAAACTATAAACTAATAGACTAAATGAAGATGAAGTGTGACCAGGCCTTTAGTGTAAAATGTAAAAAACACGTTTCAATGCACACTATGTATTATTATGGATCCAAATTACAGTCCTAAAATAGTTGTGGATTAAGTCTCGACAATAAAACATATCGGCCAAAGTTAGCTTTTCATTTATTTGTTCACCGTTTCATTTAAATAGTGTTAATAACAAGCACTTTGAAGATCAGAAAATCAAAAAAAAATTGATCACAATCAGAAGCGGTAGGAACTGGTTTCGTCATGCTCCCATTTTTTTCAATTAATTAAATAAATAAATAAAAATAAAATCTCCTCACGCTCCCATGGCTCAGGTGATTAAAATGATGAGCGGTCCCATGGTGTGAGTGCACAGAAACAGGAGGTGTCAGTTAGACACACAGAGACTGTGAAGTTAGTTTTGGACCCTCTGGCTGCCTTTAAAGTCACTTTGCGCGATGAAGTTTCGCTCACGAGGACAGGCACCTTAACTCATTATCAACAAGCGGAGACGGTAGCATGTTAAATGAGCTGAGATGGAGGGAAAGAAAAAATGATCGAGAGACAGATAAACAGATAAACAGAGAAAGGAGGTTGGTAAAGCAAAAATATCAAATCAGAAAGAGTTTCAAAAGAGTAAAAGGCAGAAAAAGAGAGATACTTAAAAGGAGGGGTGAGGACAGGAACACATTTCAGAAAGACATATAGGGTAGTTTGGAGTGCAGTGTAGAGTGCCAACCAATCATTAGAGATAGTAAGGGCAGAGATTAGGGGGAGATTACAAGGAAAGGATGGAGCGATGGAAAGATGCAAGACATCTCTGGGAATGAAAGATGGCATGCATAATGCTTTCTCACCCCTCTATTTTTTCTTATTCCCAATCTCTTTTTTTTTTCTCTCTGACCGTTCACTGACTCGGGACATGAAACAAAGCAGCCCGCAGTCATTTATTTCAAATGAGAGCTTGGAGACAAAAGGAGAGCGGAGTGACGTCTGGTGAGAGATCCCATTGACTCCGCGACAGCAGAAAGTTGAGTTCATGAGTTTAACTTAATGCGAATGCACAGCTATTCGGTGCCACAGTGTCCACGTGTAGGGCAGATGTTCTTCCACTATGAAACTTCAATCAGTTTCCTCCTATCAATCCTAATGTCTGAAAAAATGATTTTACCAGGGTCTTTCTCTGTAGTACAAGGCGTGTCCCTGTCTATTAACTGGGACAGAAGTACAAAGGTTATATGTGAAAGGTTTCAAAGGTTGCAGGGATTCCCAGTGAGGTATTACTGTAATATGTCAACGCTTTCATCAACAATTAAATGCTTCTACGTGTAATTGTGCTTTATATTATTATATTATTATAATAATACTTCATCACAAAATGCCACACTGTGCACAGCAATTATCTAGTACCAACAGGCATCTACTCAGCCACCTGGCAACACACAACAAAAACCTAGCTTGGTTGAACACAGTTACGTTTTTGGCAGTGTTGATTTGAACGTGTGTGTGAGCTCCACTGTATCAAAAACGACATGCCGAGTTCAGTCACTGCCCTTCTGCACTGTTTTGTCATCACTTTTTTTCATCCCTTGTTTCTCTCCATCTCTTGTCAATCTCCACTTCCTGTGATCAATGACCCAATGATGATTTTACCCAAACATCCTGTTTCCCTGCTTCCTGTCTTACTTTCTCTTGTTAATTCTCTGTCCCACTTACTCATATGTCTCTCATAGTCACACCATCTGTGTCTCTCTTTCTTCCTCTCTTTCTACATCTTTCTAGCTGCCCCTTTCTCTGCTGTTGGCTATGTTGGCCAAGTTGCAGGCCAGAGCTCTTTGATTTCACCACCCTTTTACTCGCTCCGTGGTACATAAAACGAGTTGCAATAATCAGAGAAGCAGTGTAATGACTTAGAAATGTCAATGCCTCGGTTCATCAAGCATGAGAGGGGTGTGTGTGTGTGTGTGTGTGTGTGTGTGTGTGTGTGTGCGTGCGTGTGCGTGGGCATCAGTAGCTTTTGCTGTAGCTGTGGATGTAAATCCACAAGCACCTCATGAAACCTTAAAAGACATGGACTCTAGTCAAGAAAAGATTGACCGATGTTGACCCTGGTTTATTGACTCTGTGTGTGTATTCTTATAACCCATGCATAATCTGATTCATATTTATATGAGGACACGGTCATCTGTGAGTGGACATGCAACTATTCAGACAGCTTCAAGTGCATTTTGCTGCATCATGCCTTAGTCCAAATCAATAACGTCATTTCAAAAGCAGTGATTAAACTACGTCGTTACACCACTGTCATTTTTTGGCAGGGACTATAGATGCTCTGAAAGCTTAGTCGTGCTGGTGAAAGGCGCACAGCACCCTTTTATTTGAGGAAGAGAGGAGGCCACGTAATGTGCAGAGAAAAAAAATGCCATTCTTCATTTATACAACATATGTTTTAGGACTCAGTTTAATGTGTACGTGTCATGCACCCCTCCCTTCTGTGTGTAGTCTGCAGATGATGGGCCTAATTTAGTTAATTGGCTTATGATGTAGTGTTCATAAGCTGTACTTTCTATATCACAGTGTCATTTATAGCACAGCCAAGCCAACCGAGAATAGCTTTCAGTGTTAGCTGTCATGCCTCAGCTCTCTTCTGTGAAAAGAAGACTGCCCTCTCTAAACTTAACTCATTGATGGGTGGCCTACCTATCAAGCTGTCTATCTCTTAGGGTCAGCCATGTCTCCCCAGAATTACATTCCTTTACAGCTAATCAGCATTAGCCACTTCAATTAAATGGCAATGTTCGCTGCCAGAACAGATGATGCTCATATTGCACTTTAGAAAATGTATTAACTTCAGGTCCATAAGTTCTGCTTTCTCCTTGTTGCCGCTTCTGCAAAACTGGCGTCTCGCATCCACCTCTATGCCGTGAATAAAAAACAGCGGCAGGATGCAAGTTCGAAATGTAGTACAGGACTACAAAACTCCTAACATAACACATCTGCTGGAGTAACCAGGACTTCAAATCAGACACATTCCACCTACAGACTCTGGTCAGATACAGACTCTTTGCCTCTAAATGTCTCCCCTCTCAGACAATTTGAATTTCATGTGTTGGAATGTATTCTGCCTGCTCATATTGTGCTGTCTCCATTGTCCTGGATTTGATGACAAACAATAGCATAAGTTACGATTGATTTTTGGAAACTAATCATAACATACCACTTGATCTAGCCAAATATACCAGACAAATACCCTGTCTACATTTGTAACTGGTTTGGGCATTTGGTAGTTCAGAGGTGATGAGGACTTCAACAGTCAAAGACTAACTTACAACAGATGTGGTGGCTGAAGAGGCTTGCACCTCATTGACAACTAAATACTTCTCTTTCTCATCCGTCCAAGCATGAACCTGGCTATGTTCAGCTCATCCACCGCATCCTGCTGTTGCGGTGGCAACTAACCAAAACAGGTGCAGCATATCAAACACTTCATTGTCTGCATTCTGGTCAATTTTGCGGCAACATTTTGTGCATTTTCTGCATCAAGTTATAGTGCAAATGCCTTTATTTATGTAAAGGAATTTAAATTAGTTTTTTTGGGTGGGTTGCACTGGACAGTTTTGATTATTGTTTAAATGATTGTAAATTACGCCTATTGCTCAAACTAAATCCAGATGATTAAAAGCAAACCCTATTTGACTGGGAAGATTCAGTTGTGTGTGGCCTACTGGGTCTGATGAGATCAACACTCCTTTATTTATAATATATGTTTTTTCCGGGAAAAGAATGCAGCTATCAGTGAGGTTGTGCGGCAGTCGACGGTTATAAATGATGGTAATCAACACTGTAATAAAGTCTGGGCTGAACAACAGTGGACCTATGCTTTAAGCACTAATTGAAAAATAACAAGGTGTCCAGTAGATGAAAATCCTTAACTGAGCAGTTTTCTTTACAACACAAAATTAAATGAGTAGCCTAGAGGGGAATGCAAACGCTCCTGCATTATCAGCACAGTTACTGCAAGTCGACTTGGGCAATATCTGACACTGACCAACAATTTAGCAAAAGCATCTCTTTCTTTAACCTGAGGAAAGTAAGTGCAACATCTAAGCCAAGTATTTGTCCACAGAATCTAGTATTCATTCTTCTCCTGTTTGTATTTTCTCTTCATTCTCTTTCTCCTATCCCTTTTCTCTCCCCAGGTGTCAAAAGCACATTGGCCATCACTCTACCCCTCTGTTCCTCTTTCTGAATCTCTTCCTATCACGGACCAGAGAGTCTCCGTCTGTAAATGTTTTAAACCTTAAGGGAACCCCTTGTATGCAGCCATCCGTAGCTAATCATCTACTTTCTGAGTGTGACTTTTGGGATAATGGAGCGCTCTCCTGATGCCCACGTTGCACACGAGAACAGCAAGGTGGAAGACAGTTTCAGTCTTCAGTGTGTGTATGTATGTGTGTCTTTGTGTAAATAACAGCTGGAAGCCACAGCTTTGGACCAAAGGCTAGATGTAATGGAAGCGGCTATCAGCAGCCTTGCCGCTGGTTTGATAAGAGCAAGTTCACTGCTTAAGGGAATCTCTCCTTTCCTCACATTTTCATGTTATTCCATTTTCGCTCTTCTTTGACACTCTTTCAATTTTTTTTTTCTTCACTATCTCAGTTTCTTAACTGTCTCTCTCTTACTGAAAACACTCTCCGTCTGTTCCTCTCTGAAACAGCCACTCACTGATCCCTGTATCAGTACAATTCAATTGAGTGCAACTTGTTGGCAGGAAATATGAAGAAAAAATGAGCCCACAAATTCCCTCTCATGATCTTTTTTTTCCCCCCTTGCTTAATTGGTGATCTGTTTCAAACAACTGCAAAATTCTGTCCTATGTTACTGCGTTGTTTTGTGTGCATGTATGTGTGTCTCTGTGCGATCTTGTGGTTGAGGTGAAAGTCAGCAGTGGAGTGTAAACTGCTATCAGAGCCTGCAGGGGAGCTGCAGGCAGAGCTCATAACCCCTGGCCAACCCACTCAATGATGCTTCCATCTGAATGTCATCCAGGGAAGAAAAACCAGTGTGATTGTGTCAGTAATTTGTAAAGCTTATACATACCGTTCGTGTGAATTCAGGTTGGTCTGCATACCCTTTATTTAAATGAAAGGACTATATTTAGTTAATGCAACACGCCTATACAGTATACTTCTGTGTGTGTGTGTGTGTGTGTGTGTGTGTGTGTGTGTGTGTGTGTGTGTGTGTGTGTGTGTGTGTGTGTGTGTGTGTGTGTGTGTGTGTGTGTGTGTGTGTGTGGAATGTGCCTCCAGTTTATTGCCGGTGCACTCCCGTTTGCCTTTGGCTACTGTCAATGTTATCAACTTACACTTTGAGGCAGCTGTGTGTGTTCCTCTTCCTCTATATTTATGAGGACCAGTTTGAGACCTTGGGAATGAGGATATTTTTATAAAAGTGATTGAATTTTGGCTTTTTCAAAATCCTGTTGGAGAGTTAAGACTTGGATTTAGCCATCAGGTTAGGCACCTAATGCCGATGGCCGTTAGGGGCCTGGGAATGCACCAAGTCTTCATAAGTATAGACGTACGAGTGTGTGTGTGTGTTCCCATCATTACACAGCCAGCTGATAATCCAAGCAGCAAGAGGGTATTTTCGTCTATTTAAAAAAGTAAATTAGATTTATTGTATTGTTGTTGAAAGCCTAAATCCCATTTGCCGATGAGCTCTTTTTGAGGTCAGAGTTGAGAGGTCTGGTCAGGTTTTGTTGAGGACTAAAGGATGTGTTACTGCAGACAGAATTTTCAAATATTCCTTACTTCATTTGGAGAACATAATAGTCTAGTTAAAGACAAGCATACCAGGGCAGCTCATGGCTGCTTCTTGTGATTGAGAATCCTGAGGTCATATACAATTTATTTGTTTAATGGCCCTTTCCAATTCACATTTTTTTCACAGATGGCCTAATGTGTTCTCAAAATGAAACCTATTCTAGAGGCATATTTACACCATTTACAGCCAACAGTGAATTCTGAATTAAATTACCAAATTTAAGAATTTAAATTGAGCACACCCTGACTGATACTTTTGTCCCAACCTCACCCACTGAGTGTCTTGGTATTATTTAGTCCCCCAGGAATGCTGCGTAGCACCCCATGTTTCTATAGTTGCAGTTATCAAGTTGGTGTTCGATGTATGTGTCTATGTATGCATATGCAGCTACCATACATTTTATTGATAACTGATTTGTGATGTTGTTAGGTAGCTTTCTATTGAGATTCTATTGTTGAACAAGACTAATGTGAAGCATATACTTTTACTTTTTTGATTATCTATACTGTATGTCACAAATGTACCATGGGACGTTGCAGATACTTGTTGTTCTTGTTAGGGCTACACGATATGAGGAAACTATCTAATTGTGATTATTTTTACTGATATTGCAATTGTGATATGATTCATGATATTGGAGGGAACAATTGTGTTTGTATCATTCTCATTTTCATTGAAACATATTTCAATTAAAAATGATTATAGTGTGATTTTTGTGAGGATTTAGTCTGTTGCATACGATTTGTAGGCTGGGATGTCTCTGCAGCACCACAATACTTAATTCAGAATAGGTTGACACACATTGTGCCTTTAACAAATATTGGGCCCACCCTGTGATTTTGACAAAATTGTGATTAATTGTGCAGTCTTAGTTCTTGTTCATGAATGAAAATGAAACGAACAGTGGTGGATCAAACATTACTCTAAGCAAAACTACACCTCTACTGTGATTTCAGAAACTGGCTGTCCGTAGTGTGCGTCCACTGCAGAGTTTCCAAAGCAGCTTTCCTTTCTCTCTGTTCTACGTTCTGATCAGACTGTAGTTACCAGCACTACCTCAATCAGTGTGTCTGCACACTTTTTGACAATGTGGAGCCGGCCTTTCAGTTATCTCGCTCTCACTTGATCAGTGTCTCCACGAGTCACCTTCCCTCTCATTCTTCTCCCTCCAGGTCTCTCTTTACTTCCCCTCGCTGGCTTTGTCCTTCCATTTCTACTACTCTTTCCCATATATCCATCCATCTCACCCCTCCCTCCTCTATCTGTCTCCCTCTCTATACCGCAGACAGTGCACGCCTGATAAGCTACATGTCTTGAGAGCTTTTCATCTGTGTCAGGTCTCTCCTCCTCCAAACCACTCTCTGAAACTCACTAAGGACCTGAGGACTAGTGCTCAGTCCTCTGAAGTGTGTCTGTCTGACTGTCTTGTTTCATTATATCTGCCCTCCAACTTGCTTGGCAGAATCAATGCGGTCATACATTGTCTAATTTAGTGTGGTGTATGTAACAATGTCTGCCTATACTATAATTGTATTATTGTGCCATGCACAAAAAAAGTACGCCCAGCCCAAACAGGCTTACAAGACACCATTATTTATAGCAAGGGACCAGATACCAGAATATCAACAACAGTTAAACAAGTAAACCTTCTTGTCTTTTTATTGCCATGCTTTAGAGACAAAAGTCGCCAACTTATATACATTAAATCTAAACAACCACTCCATTTGGTCGTCATCAGTACACCGGAACATTTCAGGATTTTGAACAGACATTTCATTGAAGATGTTCTTAACTCATCATAGTAAGGACTACAAAAGAGAAAATGGGATTCATTCTCAACTTCTCCTAATTCACATAGTATGCACAACCTTTTATCTTCTTGGTTGTTTTTAAATCTACCAACTTCAAGGGCAAGGGGAAGGATTCCTGTTCTCAACTGAGCCACTAACGACCTCTGACTCCTCGAGAAGTTTGCTGTAACATAAAGTTCAGAGCCATAATAATGTTTGATTTGAATATAAGTTCGTAATTTTGGTTTTGACGAAATGTCTTTTGACCATTTTTCTTTAAATACAAGTAACTTACTTCTGATTGTGTTAATGCTGCTGGTTAAATTATTATGATATATATATATATTGTCTTCAAAAACAGCATCCACAGAGTTGTGTGCATGTACACGTCACCATATCTGCCCTTCAGTCCACTGACTATACCCTTTCACTAGTGCCATCTAGTCTACTGTACAGGACAGTGTCGGCCTGTCTGTCTGTCTGACTGACAATGTGACTGAAGTCATTCAACTCGCTCTGAACAAAATAAATACAGAAATGCACAGATTTCTGTTGGTGAACTGTCGTCCACCAACAAATCAATCTCTGAAAGTAAAGTTGTATATCCCTGAAGGGTCTAATGTAGGCCAGACGTCATCCCAACTTCCAGGGAAATAAATCTGAAAGTCAATTAAGTGTGATTTTCGTCACTATCGACTTACCTAATGCATTAAACCACACCCATCTGGTGCTTCAGCCTGCCAAAAAAATGCTAAAAATAATTTCACTTTCTTAGACAAAGAGACAAGCTCTGCAGCACACAGGCAATTAAGCAACTTCCCCGGTGCCATCATTTCATATACCATTTGATCTACCTGCCTGTGTGTCACTGTAGCTGTCACTTCACAAATGTTCTGCTAATTCTGCTCTTGTTAGACCATCCTTTAAGTCCTGTCTTCCCCCTCTTCCCATAATTCCTTCCCCTTGTTCATTCACCAGACATAGTCTGTAGCTGGATGATTACACAGACTTTCTCTGACAACTTGAAATGTGATAAATGACTCCCTCTCCTTTCTGCCCCCCTGTGTCTCTTCTGCTAGATGTATATCCAAACTACCACCCTGACCATCTCTCTCAGCCTGTCTGCCTCCGTGTCTCTGGGGATGCTCTACATGCCCAAGGTCTACGTCATCCTCTTCCACCCCGAGCAGAACGTACCCAAACGAAAACACAGCTTCAAGGTGAGTTGCACTAAAATGCTTGAGTCTCACATGTTACATTTCCGTAATATTTTTCATATGTCAAACGGTTTGATTTGATATTTTGACTGATGATAAATATGAACAATGCTGATGAAATGAGGTTTAACAAATCTCACAATACACTTTGCGGAATTACATAAACTAAAGAATGAAACCGGAACTTGTACCACACTAATTCACTTCGTCATTCAATTCAATTCATAAAATCAAAGAAGGCTGCTTAGTGCTGATAAACGTGGGCTGCTGCCCAGTTCTATTTTTAATGTAAGATTTCAATATGAAATGGCCATCTAAATAAAGGCTTCTTAATTTTTTCACAAGAAGAGTGCCTTGGAACTTTTTTTCTCTTTGAAGTTTTTGTTCCCTTTCCAAAGGGCACCTTCATCATTTGTTTTGAACTTTTTTTCTTTAAAAAAATCAATTAATGGATTTTCTGAATGTGTGCTGATGCAGGCGATTGTGACAGCTGCTGCCATGTCGGGGAAACTGAGCCAGAAGGGAGGAGACCGGCCCAACGGAGAGGTGAAGACCGAGCTATGTGAGAGCATGGAGACCAACAGTGAGTAAGAGAACACCAAAGTTTTATAACTATACATATAATGAACTATATCAACAGACCCATTTTTATAACATATAAACATAACATAACATTAAATCCATATAAAGCTTAAATACACACGTAGTGATCCAGGCTAAAACACATGTACAATAATGCACATACATATAGAGAGGTTCAAACTGAATACAGCTGTTCTTATGGGGTTATTTAGTCGTTCAATCAAATATTGATCTCATTCTCCTAGCATGTGGGTAGTAATACATTAATATTATCGCTTTTATTGCATGTCATGATGGAGTAGCACGATACAAACACACAATTTACCTTGTGTACATTTATGCTTAATTGTGCGGTTTGCATGAGGCTGTCGCTTTGATTTGATTCAGTAAAAGTTTAATTTCAATTTGAAAATTAATTTCACGGCTGTTTTTTTGTTCGCATGGCAAACCAGCTGCAACACTGACAGTTTTTAAGTAGCATGGTGTGTCTTCTCCGAGCATTGACAGTGAAGCGTTGTTGCATTCGCTTCGAAACTCTATTTTGTGTCGAGCTGGTTCTGCTACGCCAGCAATCTGCGGATGAAATGACAGGAGTGAATGTGCATGTGTGCGTGAGTGCATGCACATGCATGATTAGCTGTTGGTGTGTATGCATGTTCTTGTATGAGTCTCCGTCAGTCTGGGGGAAGTGTGTGTGTGTGTGTGTGTGTGTGTGTGTGTGTAACAGTGATGAGCAAAAAGCAAGTTCACGAGTCTTTACTTTTGGTATCTGACATTTTGCTTAAGAGTGCCCTTTTTAAGTCTGCTTGCCCTAACATGCATTCTTCTCTCTCTCTCTCTCGCTCTCTCTCTCTCAATATATATATATATATATATGTATGTATGTATGTATATATATATGTATGTATGTATGTATATATATATATGTATGTATGTATGTATATATATATGTATGTATGTATGCAGGGCTCAACATTAAAAAAAATCCCCACTGGCCCCCGGGGCCAGTAGATCAGAGTTTTGGCCCCTTCTACATTTTTAATGGCCCTGAAAGAAATATCGTAGGTGTGATTGGCAAAGGACAAAAAAGCAGGAAAATATACGCCGCACCTACCATGAAGCTTCAGAAAATGGTTATCACCCAGCTAGCCACTGTCACTGTATGTTGTGCCATTAGCAGTAAAGCTAGACCAGGGTCATCAACTACATTTTTCCAAGGGCCAGAATTTTTTTAAGCTGACACTCTGGGGGCCGGACTTTCAAATAAAGAAAATAAAATGCATTTATACCTAATAAGCATATTCTTGTTTGATATTTCATTTTCTTACTAAATTAATGCTATATTTTTTACATGTATTAGTGTAAGCAAACTCCTAAAAAAACATGGACAATCCATAACAATAACTAGATGGGCTACTTAACTAGAAAAAGTTCCCAGATTAGGGGGCAGTTCACTGAGTGATGGTTAAAGTCTTTGATTACTGAAACGTTGTAGTATGCAGTGTCCTGATTGGTGGAAAATGTTTGCAGAAAGAAAGGTCTGTTGTCAGGTAAAAATGTCACAGTCAGAGAGGCTGAAGCGAAAAGTTGATGTGGAAAACAGCAGCTTTAATGATGAATGGACTGATAAGCAGGCTAGCATTCATCATGTATGCCTCATTTGAAATAAGACAACGCTGTTGCAAAAGAATACAACCGGCATCATCATCAAGAATGAAGAACGCGGACATAACGATCACGTAATTGACGTGCATATTAAGTAGCCACATGTAGCTATATGTTTTGGTCTTATAATACATCCACGGGTTACTGCTCCAGCGGAGAGGACGGTTCGTTAAGACAGCAGCTAAGTTTACAAGAGTTTGTCCAAAGTTCAAGATAAACAGACTACAAACTGACAGCTTTCATTTTAGCTTGTTTGTAAAAAGTCGCTAATAGCAGAGTAGAGCTGTGTTTGCACAGCGAGTGGACAGAGCAGACTGAAACATGTTGGTGCCTGTAGAACAGGTAGGTGGGTATTGATAAGTATTGACTTTTTAATCATGGTAGGTTTTATTTTAGGCTACTTACAGTAACGACTGTAGCGTTAGTTCATCTGTGCCAGCGGCAGTAGGCTAAATAACCCTCGGTATCGTTTCCAGTCAGTTACATCTGCTGCGTGAAGTAACGCACACACCTCGGCTCCGGTGTGTGTGAGAGTGTGTGTGCGCAGCACGGACATCGCTGTTCACAATCCCGTCTCTTCTAAAATGCAACGCTTGTATCCAAATGAATTGTGTTTGAAGCTGCGTGGCATTTTGTTGGTTTGGCTGGTCGGCTTTTGTTGGAAATTGCCGGCAAACGAAACCGTCGGCCTACATGCCGTGATCGACTTTCTCCACCCAGGTGTAGGCTACTGTGTTTTCCACTAGGAATGCCTTCTTTCTCACATTAGCTTCATAGTTCTTTGACATTTTAACTAACGTTATAAATTACCTGAGGTGAAAATGTGAAATGTTAGTTAACATTCACAAGCTTCGCGCCACTCAGTATGACGTTTGCTGATGCAGCAGACAGAGACACTGTCACTGGCCCGTGCGGGCCAGTAACTGGCCAATCAACTAGCCCGACATACTCTTTTACTGGCCCCGGGCCATCGGGCCATTGCTTATGTTGAGCCCTGATGTATGTATGTATGTGTATGTATATATATATATTTGTGTGTATGTGGTGTGTGTGTGTGTGTGTATATATATATATATATATATATATATATATCTGTGTATATATATGTATATTTGTGTATATATGTGTATGTGTGTGTATATTTGTGTATATATGTGTATGTGTGTGTGTGTATATATATATATATATGTATATCTGTGTATATATATGTATATATATATATATATAATCAAGGACCTTTTTCCATTATTCCTGAAGTGATGGCGAAACACAATTGAAAGAAAGAAAAAAAATAATAAAAGGGTTGTATGAAAGCATCAGAGTATAACAATGGCTCAGTTAGAGGCCTGCCATGGCTGCAAAAACATTGACATTTACCATGGAACGCTTGAGGGGACACGAGACATAATGGGTTTGACAAAAAGCCCCAACTACTCAGGTGGACTGTGGATGTGACACTGTAACGTGACCACCTGAAGCAAAATCTGCTCTCAACTGCTCTTTCTTCTGTTCCTTTTCCTTCCATACCTCCAATATGTCTCTTCTCTTTCATTTTCCCTTTCCCTCATTTTTATTTATTTTTTCATTTTTCTTGTCCTCACACCTTGGCCCCATTTTTTTTTTTTATCATTTTCTTTCCATGTTACACCCTTTTCGTATTCACGCAGCTTCATCAACTAAGACGACTTATGTCAGCTACAGCAATCATGCCATTTGAAGTGACCACAGAGGATGAAGAAAGGGATTGGACAGGAGAGCGGGGCGTGTCTTAGGGCAGTGCCAAAGCGGAAGAAGGAGCCATCGTTCTTAGCCGATTGGCCGAAGAACTGGCGGACAGACTGAGCGCCCAATGGAATCCAAGCATGAGCCATTTTGTATTGTTCCACATCAAACCACAGAGAGGTGGGACCACATAAACAGCCAGTCAGTGTGCCTGCTTTCCCACTGCTCACAGCTCATTGGTCCTAACATGAACTTACCTGTTTAAAAAAAAAAAAGAGACAACATGAAAAAAGTGACATACCATAGGACACTGTGGTGGACAGAGTAACTATGAAAACCTACAAAAAAAAAATCATTAAAAAAAAAATAAAAAAATAAAAAATCCCAGAAACCATGTAGACATAATATGTAAAAGGGCAAATGTGGGGCCGGAAAAGAGATTTAACAGATTACATTTTAAAATATATTAAAAAAAGAGAAATGTAAGAGGAAATCTATGAGACTCAAACATGTTTGTTGTTATTCTCTACTTGTAAGTATTTTTGTGGTTGTGACGATTTTTTCATTCTTGTCTCACCGTTGTCTGATGGATCGCCCTTGCATAATGAGATGAGTGTGTTTCCTCCTGCTGTCTTGGCTAACCGGTTTGTAGCCTTGGGTTGTGAACCTGTAAAATGCCATGGTTGAAGCATGCCAGTTTTTATACAAAAAGGAGATTTATTTATAATAAAGGAATGTTTTGCAAATGTGTAGATTGGTGGTTGTTTGTAGTTTTGACGGTGATCCCTTAGCAGATTAGTTATTACATCCTGTCTTAAATGATCTGTAGATAAATGGATGGATTACAGATTATGGCACTGCTTCGCGTCAGCACCATGCTTATTATTTGTAGGTGTGTGTGTGTGTGTGTGCATATATATATATATATATATATATAAATATATATATATAAATATATATATATGGTTCAGCGATCATGCTTAAAGCAGATAACTGTGCAATTTTTGCATTCCTTTTTCCTCATTTTAGTTTAATAGCCCCCTACTACTGTTGGATGGATTACCATGGAAATGTGTACAGACTAGGGGTCACCCCAATTATTCAAAGATTCAATCTTACCTACTATTATCTAGCGGGTGCGTCTTTGCTGCGTTCCGGGTGCCTCGTGACCCCCGCGAGAAATCGTGTCCATTCAAGTCAATGCTTGATAATCCACCAGCCAACACCTGAAGCAGGTCTCTGCTCCGCTAAAGATACGCACCAGGTCTATTTTCACATGAGCCGCGTGGCGTACGGACAGTCGGGCAGGAGGAACAGCAAGAGTATCCAGTCAATTTACAAAAAAAACCCCGCCCTCCTCCCCCAATATCGTATGCGTCTTCTCTGCAACGCCATGGGCAACTAGAGATTCATCTTGGAGGTGGAAACGACAACAAAAACAAGGAATCATTCGGGCTTGATGAGGGTGCTGAAGGTCTGATTTTACATATTGCTTGGTTCATCCCAATAAATCATGATAAATAGCCTGATGATAGATCAGTTGACTACAGTCGACACTTGACCAATCAGATTTGACTATGTAAATTCTGAGGGGACACCCTTAGTACAGATATTCATTGTCCCCAGAGGAAGAATCCTAATTACTACGGTGATCCCCTGACCTTCATCGCCACCGTGTTGTTGACATTTTTGCCTGTAACATTTTGTACGCACAATCACAGAAGCCAAAGTTGATAAATCCTATTGACTTTGGTCCCCTGAGTTTCCTCTAGTGCTACCATGAAGTTGACATTTGTGTTTCAGAATGAAATGGCTTGGCGACTGTTGGATAGATTGCCTTGGAATTGGTACAGATTTTCATGTCCCTCTCAGGATGAATCACCTTGGTGAGCCCCAGACTTTTTATCCAGTGGGTCAAATCTTTTCTTCATCCAATATTTTGATAAAGACATTGTGACACTACCATCAGCCTCAGCTGCACTTTGTGTTTAGTGCTTTAGCGAATGTTAGCATGCTCTGAAAGAACAGTAGGAGTGGTCCTCACTCTGCTCCAACGTTTTTTTGATTCTCTAATAAATCCCATAATTTGGCAAATCCTTTGGTTTTATCTAGCAGAAAAGATCTCTCTGATTTTAGCACAGTTTGTTCTTATATTTCATTTATTTCTATTAAATGCTCCAAGGTCACTTCCGCCCTCCTCCTCAACTGTCCCTCGGCGGTGTGGTGATCTCCTCACTGACAAGATTTTGATGGGAGAAAAACTGCCAGAAAGAAGGCCTACAGGGATAGAAAGAGATAGATATTAGAGCAAAGTGGACAGAATTCCCCTCTCCGTACACCTGCAACAACCCACCAGATGTCCAACCTTCAAAAAAAAACATGAGAGCTAAGAAAGAAACAGTCAACTGCATCAGTGAATCCATTCTTGTTGGAGAGAAACAATCGATAGTGCTGAAGGCAAAATGAAAGGACAAATCACACCATTACTTGAGGATGGCATGCCCTACACATAGGTGTCAGATGAAAAGGTGTAAACATTCTGTGAGTGTGCTCTTGTGAATTTGTATTGCTATACGTTTTTTAGTACGTTTGTAGTCTCTTCTGGATGCCTTGAAATGCTCCCTTGATTACGGCGTTGTTGTGTAGTCGAAATAGAAAAACAAAAAGAGAGAAGAAAAAGCCTTGTTCCATAAGTATAAAATCAAAGCTGTAATTTCTGCAGTCGGCATTGTATTTTTTTAAACGGCCAAATCCCAAATGCCCTTAAGCAAAACACTAAACTCCTACCTGCTTATTTACTGGAAGCTGCTCAGGAAAGATTTGAAGCGTGTTTCATGACCCGAAGCCTCAGGGAACTTGTTCATAAGCCAAATACTAACTTATACAGACAGACATGTTGCCAGCAAACAATACTGGTAGTTCTTGTGTGTACACCTTGGCAACTGAGTGCTCATAGCTATTTTACCCTATGTACCGTGTATATAATGTTCTACAGCTGATAGCCACATTTTCTGCAAGGCTTCCTACTTTGTTTCATGGGAAAGACTTCATATAAAAGCACATAAACTATGTCTATTTGACTGTTTTTGGTTCCTCTTACCTTTTAGCTGTCCATGATTTTATATGTGTCCTATAGACGAAAAAAGAGCATTGGAGACTAAAAACCCAGCATATTGATAATCTGTAGCATCATCATGCAATGCAGCCAAAATGTTGCATTCAACTCTCATATTTTCTTGTGTGTAGATTGTCCCTTGCTCGCGCTATCACCATGACTCTCCATACTTTCTGGGTTTTTCACATCAAAAGTTACTCTGGGTATTGTAGGGAAATCCCCATCTGAAGCAGATGTCGGTAACTTCAGTTTTCTGTCACACCGTAGATTCATGTAAACAAAGGTTGGATTAGCTGTCTGACAAATGTGATGAAATGGATAACTGTTGAGGGATCTAGGGCTGCGTCCTTCAACACTTGTTTGTGATCACGCATGTAAATGTGTCTGGAGAGTCAGTCAGTGTTTCCCGCAAGAAACCAGATGGTGGATGTTTGGACCTCGTTGTCACTTCAGTAGGTGAGTGATACAGCTAGTTCGTGTACAGGATGGATTTGATGTGATTAATTAGCAGTGAATCAGCCTGACAACAGTGACAACGCACAGGTGTGGAAGACTGATCATATACCAACCATAACCCATCTAAAATTATATATATATATACATATTACTAAGAGCCAAGAATACTGATACTGAATACTGATATCATGGCCCCTTTTTAGGGGCCATGATATCAGTATTCTTGTAGGATGCTGTACATTAAAAGGTAATACCTAATGGGACAACTTTGACAATAGGTCCTGACAAAGGTGCTGGCCAATATGACATTTCCAGGGCTCTTAAGTATGAAATCCTCCTATGATCAAATTTCATTTTAAAAAGCCACTGAGGCAGATACAGTACCCACAATCATCAGTTTAAAATGCCTACTTTGAAATGCAAATAATCTTATCTCTATGTAAATGTTAGACTACACATAATTGAAAATTCAGCTTTTTTTTTTTTTTTTTAGGTCAGGGTACGTCAGGTGTCTGCGCACATCTCCCCAAGCACACACTCAGCTGTGCAGCACAGCTCGCCGCAGGTGTAAGACAGCACGCGGAGCACCCAGACTGTGTGCGTGCTGTTCAGGAAACAAGCAGATTGATTGATGTCAAGGCATTACTTACAAGACTGTGTGTATAAAATGAATTCATCAATTTAACTTTATTTCAGACAGATTGGTCCATAATAAAGATGTATAACTCTAACTACTTACAATTAATGATCATTTAATATTCAAATGTATGTGTTTGGACTTAGAAACAGAATGAGACATGCCATAAATTGTGAGCCAGATTTGAAGTCTTGAATACAACAAATACTAGAATGAGCTTTCTGCCTATTAGGTTTCATTTATTTCCTCAAAGTGTTTTGTTATTTGTATGTGTACTGGACTTTGTTTGCACTCAAATAAGTTCAGTTAAGGTTTTTGAATTGCAAGGGTGCTCAAGATGCAATTAAACTTTGTAAAATTACATTAACACCAGTTTTTGTTCTAAGCTTGCTATAAAAAAAGACTGTAAAAAAAATATTAAAAGGATCTTAATATTACAATTAATCAAGCACACTTTCATAGCTGATCCCAGGTCAACCCACATTCAGGCATTGTGGAACACAAAGGAAACGAAGTGTGGCTTTTCTTTCCATTGACCTTAGCTTTGAGTAATTGGCGACGAGTAATGGCGACCTGATTAGGCATTGTTCAACTGGGACCTTATTGGGTAAAATAAAACACCAAATTACCTTTTCTATTAGGAGAAAGCAATGCCTCGCTGCAGAAGCTATAATGCTGGACATCTAGCTTAACAACTTGGAGGAAGAAAACACAAACTACTCCTGTATTTTCTCATAAATTAAAAGACTTTTTTTTAGTTTTCTGATTAGTATATGTTGGTTTATGTTTAGACACTATTGGCTCATTTGGACTGCAAACCGTACTGTAGGCAGTATGCAGAAAATGCTTTCCAACAGAGGTAATAATCAATGTTGTTTCCAGCCCACTAATTCAATTACCATCTCAGACTGCTGCCACTGTGGCCAATGAAAGAGAACACAGTGGGCGGCTGAAGAAAACTGCTATCTTTGTGAAATCACACCTCTTTCCACTTGAAGTAAGTGTGTATAAAGTGCTCATATTATGCTAATTTTCAGGTTCATAATTGTATTTTGAGGTTTTACCAGAATAGGTTTACATGGTTTAATTTTTTTTAAAAACACCATATTTGTGTTGTACTGCACATTGCTGCAGCTCCTCTTTTCACCCTGTGTTCAGGTCTCTGTTTTAGCTACAGAATGAGACATCTCACTTCTGTATCATCTTTGTTGGCAGCCGCACATGCGCAGCTCACCCGGAGACTGAAGGCAGGAATCATTCAGAACCCCGTATCTCACTCAAAACAGCATGGATGTTTTTTTCCCCCCAAGTTTGTATGTGTGTGGA
Source organism: Gymnocephalus cernua (assembly GCA_023631565.1). Taxonomy (NCBI): domain Eukaryota; kingdom Metazoa; phylum Chordata; class Actinopteri; order Perciformes; family Percidae; genus Gymnocephalus; species Gymnocephalus cernua. The sequence goes on along the minus strand of CM042447.1, from coordinate 13,028,602 downwards.
AGCACCAGAGACACAAAATAACACCTCAAATCCCAGAAAAAGTTATTTTTTCATAATATGGGCACTTTAATTATGCCAGTGTGTGTTGCAAGAAAAAAGAAAAAAAGAAAAAAACGGATGGTTGACCATCGTGTGATGTGTGTCTATGTGGATGGAGAATTGAGCCTTTGAGTCTGCAGGGCTGATTGGCTTTGTGGGTGCTGTCAGCATGTTATCGAGACCAGATGGATTAGAGGGTCCTGATCTCGGTGGTATTCATCAAGCATCTCACAATCTCTTCTAGGAATCACACTCTGACAGATAAACTAGTACTAAAATATTCAATACTACCATTTCATTTGAGTTATTCATCAAAGTTTCAGCTGGCAGTCTCAGCAAGCAGTAGTCCCAGATTGACATTACCATTTTATGATACTCATAAAATGAAATAAATGATATCTTGTAGTCTTTCCTAAGCATTCTCTTGCATTTAATCTGTATAATTAAAAGACAGTCT